>QNUK01000359.1:0-227500 GCA_013621035.1 Clarias magur
TTTTTTTTTTCAATTTTTTTTTTTCAAATTTTTTTTTTATTGAACAATTATCATACATAAACATATAAACAACAACGAATTAAATGTATTATTTATAGATCAAAATGAAAAGAAAAAAACCTACACACACACACACACACACACACACACACACACACACACACACACACACACACACACACACACACACACACACACACACACGCACACTCACACACACACACACCATCACACACAACAACACACACACACACCATCATACACACACACCATCACACACTCACACCATCACACACTCATGCCATCACACACACACACACACACACACACACACACACACACACACACACACACACACACACACACACACACACACACACACACACACACACATCATCATCATCATTCACATCTTACAGTGTCATGAGGACCATGTTTTATTACTAACACCATCACCTCCTGTTTTCTGTTCTATCAGATATTTCCACTACACAGACTCCACCTACAACCACACCTACAACTACACCTGCAACTCGACCTACAACTACATCTACATCTACAGCTGTACCAGGTGAGTGTCTGTCTCCTAAAAAGATAAGACAGTAAATAACGACACACACTTTTAGTGTTGCTCAGTTCTGTGCCCTATAAAATGTAAAGTGAAGCAAATATGAGTGTCAATATTTATTTTCATATATCGATGTATATTTTCATGTATATATGTGTGTGTGTGTGTGTGTGTGTGTGTGTGTGTGTGTGTGTGTGTGTGTGTGTGCAGTAGAATGTCCTATTGGACATATATTGTGCAGAGATAATGTGACGTGTGTTTTAAGAAACCATTTCTGTGATGGAGAAGCAAACTGTCCTGATGCCTCTGATGAGTCTCACAGCACCTGTGGTAATAATCTGTCTGTCTGCTGCTTACTTCATAAATCTCTCTGTTTTAAATCTATCAGTTTGTTCAAGCCCCAGCTCCTCCAAGCTTCCAGTGTCGGGCCCTTGAGCGAGTCCCTTAACCCTTAGGCCCTTAATTTCACAGTGAAGTAATAAAAGTATATGTGATGAGTAAAGGCTTCTATGAATATTATAAATAAATATAAATCAATTGATGTTTATACAATGTTCATTAAAAAAAGTTAATAAATAATTGTAATAGAAAGGTAATTGAAAAGTGACCTTATAAAATAAAAAAGAAAAAATTTGTGAATAAATTAATTAACAAGTCTTAACGGTGTTTCCATAGCGACGATGTGTGACGGACAGTTCCTCCTGCCGGGGCCAAGTGGGTTTTTTTACAGCAGTAATTTTCCCCTGGATTATGCCAGTAACACAGTCTGTCGCTGGATCATACGGTATCTCTCTCTCTCTCTCTCTCACTCTCTCTCTGATATGTGAATCTTTGTCTTTTCCCCTTCACCCTTGTTCCTCTGGGACTTTCGCTGTCTCGAGTGACTTTCTGCTTTTCTCCTCACCACTTTACACCTCGCAAGTGTTAATGATGGGATTATTTCATTCATCACATCATCACACTGGTGCACCATAACTGCCCTGATCAAACCCACTGAAGCGTTTCTGCTCTTTAATCTGTTAATCTGCTGGAGTATTAAATATGACTTCTTTATTTATATTTATATTTATTCGTCACCTCTTTCTCAGAGTTAATGAAGGCCTGAGCATAAGGATCGACTTTGAGGTGTTTGACACAGAAGAAGATATCGATATTCTGAAGCTGTTCGAGGGGATTGGAGCTGCCAAAACATTGGCGTGTGAGTTTATAGACTGTTTTGTAGTTCATGTGAATATGTAACATGCTGTACAACTCATTTGCCCAATAATTGTGAGTATAAATGAATTTAAGTATTTAGGAAAACTGTGGAACGTTGACTAGAGTAAGCTTAAAAATGCAAATAATAGAACATACTTTTAATTGACGTTTAATAGCGGATGGATGGTTAGTCTGGTTATTAATTGATTAACTAATTAATTTATTTAATTATTTATTTATAGAAGTAAATTTTAAGCACAAATAATTCAATTTAAACAAATACATAAATCAAGAAGTTTTGTTTATCTGAAAGTTCATGTGTTTCAAATGTTCATAAATATTAAATTAATAATCAGTTTGAGATGAATTAACATGAAAAAAGACCTGAGTCTGTGTCCCTTGTCCTCCTCAGACTCGCTGTCTGGTCCGTCTCCTGGAGTTGTTTGGATTTTTTCCCATGAGGCCACGGTGGTGTTCGTGTCTGATATCATCATCAACGAGCAAGGATTTAACGGCACATACCGAGCGGAGAACCTCACGCTCCTCAGCAGTGCGTGTCACGTCTCTTCTGCACTTTACTCTACGTCTGCTAGATGAGGGCGGAGTTCACTGCACACTTCATGATCACAACTTATGCAGAAAGGCTCACTCTGAGTCTTTTAAGACATTTTGGTAGCACTGCATGTAGATAAACTTCATATTATTTATTTAATAACAGTCGTATGTGCTCGTTGCTATGGTAACATCTTAGCCTTTTCATGGTCTTTTCATTAATTAAATCTTATGCTCAGTCTGTTGCAGGTGTAAAGTTATTTTCTGTATCATTACATCATCAAGAATGAAGCATAACTACAGACTGAGCACAAAACACGATTCATGCTCGTTGTCATGGTTACACAGCATCTCAATTTAATCCTCCGTCCAAATACGTTTGGAATAAAATACAGTAAAAATAATGATTGTTATTATTATTATTATTATTATTATTATTATTACTTTATCTGTAACATTAGGCCCTGGTCATGAGCTAAATAAATAAACTAGTGCAGTCAACCGATTACAAAACTGATCATGATTAATCATAATTTTGTAATAATCTGATTTACTTGAATTATAAACATGTTTTAAATGTTGGAATAAAGAAATGCATGACAAACTGGTTAGAGGAAACAGATCATGCAGTTTTATAATATCAAAAAGTAAAAAATGTTAATGTATATGAACGTGTTAAAATTTTTAGATTAATGCAGTAACGTATAACTAATCAGGTTTCTGTGTTCAGACGAGAAGAAGATTAACTGCTCGTTCGAGGAGGGATTCTGTTTCTGGAGACACGACGCTGATGATGAAGGAGACTGGATGAGGAAGAGCGGATCTTCTTCACCTCCTGGGTTCGGGCCGAGCTTCGACAACACGTTCGCGAACCAGTCCGGTAAACTTCCACATCTCAATGCAAAGTGATTCATTTCATCTTTCCATCATGTGACTTCTGTTCATCATCACTCCACTTCGGGCGTGTCTAGGCTACTACATCATCACTCCGGTGAGTCCAGGGAGCTGGGATAAGATTTTCCGCCTCCGCAGCCTCCCGCTGGCTACTGCATCAGAAACCATGTGTTTGAGGTTCTGGTTAGTGCCGTTTCTGTTCCTCTTCGTCCCTAAGGGATCTGAGCTTAGGAAGAAAAACTTAAACAAAAATTGTATATCTGTGTGTTTATGTAAAAAATTATATACTTTTTTATTGTAAGATATCCATCATTATATAAATAATATAATGATGGATATCTTATAATATTAACAAACAATGTTGGTGTTTTGTTCTTTGAGGTATTACATGTTTGGTGAGGATTTCCGGAGCCTGAAGGTGATCTCACAGCGAGACTCGAACATCACAGTTCTGTTCCACAAAGAGGGAAACTACGGGAACGTCTGGAACTACGGACAAATAACCATAAACAACACAACCGATCAGACGGTCAGAATAACACATGGGAAACAGAAGAGGACAATTACTAACACTCAGGCGGTTACTGTGATGTCACAGGAAGCTTTAGTTCCAGCTTCAGCAGCACTTCCTGTTACACGACATTTAAAAATGGCATCAATCTGACTTTGAATCTTTAAGAAAACAGATTGAGACCAAATAGTGAAGTTTCTAATCAGGCTTATTCACATTCAGTAAATCTGAGAAATCTTCACTGAACTTTATAGGATTTTGTAAAATTCACTCGCTCACTCATCATCTGTAGCTCCTGTTCAGGGTCACAGGGGGTCTGGACTTCCAGGAGACTTTGGGCACGAGAACATGCAACTCCATACACACAGATCTGAGATGGGAATTTGAATTAATAGAATAAAATTCACTTTCTTGAAATAACTTTAGAGCACAAAAATGTTCATCTCATTTTGATCTCTGCATCATCAAGTGTCTCGTTTCAGATTGTATTTGAAGCGATTAAGAGAGGTGGTGTGACAAACAGCGTTGCCCTGGATGACCTCAGCATGACCTCTGGGCCGTGTGGACCAGTTCCCCCCGAACCGACCCTCCTCCCCCCCACGCCGGGTATCACACGCCGCTTTCATTTACACTCCACATCACAGTATTACGGGATTCAAGTGGTGAAGTTGGCTGCACCTGATATTTAACCCTTTAAAGTTTGTACACCCCCTCTAACTTCATGGTCGTTCCTGATGTTTATTTCACTCTACACTGTAAAACAATACTGAAGTTGTTTATATAAAACACACAATAATCTCCTCTGAACAGTTTATATTGAGATGTATCTGCTACGTCTGCTCTGTAAAGCTTCATAACAGCTCTAATCTGAGGTGCTGGTTGTTAATTGGTGATTTCTGAGGCTGGTGACTCTAAATGAACATCTCCTCTGCAGCAGAGCTAAGTTTTGGTCTTGCTTTCCTGGGAAGGTCTTCATGAGAGACAGTTTCATCATGGAGCTTGATGGGGTTTACAAACGCACTCGACACAATACTGTTCCTGTGAGAACTGTTCCAGAACAGCTGACCTGTTGTTGTTGTTGTTAGACCTGATGGCATATAGTTGTGAAATCTTCAGTATTCTTGTTCCAGTATAACACGTAGAAAATAAATCATAAACACACTGAATTAGTATCCAAACTTTTGACTGGTACTGTAACTCACCCCTAAACCTCCCCAGTGTGATAAACACCACAATCCTGATTGTTATTATCTAATCACAGTTTTCTCACTCATGCACACTTCCATAACTTTATTTTCATTTTGTGAAGCTGCTTTAAGACAATGAAACAACTTTTATTAAAAGCATATAGAAATAAAATAAAATTGAATTGAATATTACTCGTAGAGTTTCATACGAGGGTGTTTTTTTCTTCTGTTGAGCAGAAAACATTAAGTTATGTTAGCAAATGTTTGTAATGTTAGTGATGACCTTGACATACTTCAGATGTTTTTAAGTTTATAAGTTTATATTTTTATCTTATTAGTTCTTGTACTACAGAGGGATAAAATATTAATATTGTTGTATTTTAATAAAACATCTGGTTATGTTTCTCCACTACAGCAGAATGTGGAGGTCCTTTTGATCTTTATGCATCAAACTCGACCTTCAGTTCGCCAAATTATCCTCTCAGCTATGGACACGATGCATCATGTGAGTAATTCATCTCTAAATAAACACCTTCTGAGTCCTGATTGATGAATTCTCTATAACAGCAGCTCTGACCAAAGCGCAGGGTTATATTAATGCTCTTACTTAAATACGTCATCATTCATTCACAAGGATGTGTGTGTGTGTGTGTGTGTGTGTGTGTGTGTGTGTGTGTGTGTGTGTGTGTGTCTTTCCAGGCTTGTGGATTTTACATGCCAATCCAGGGCAAAATATTCAGCTGCATTTCCAAGACTTTTCACTAGAGGCAGTGTACGACGTGGTTGAGGTTCGGGACGGAGTCGAGCCGAACTCCACTTTAATGAGTGAGATTCATTACAATCTGCAGGGGAGACCGGGGCGTCGGGTCACATGGGTTAGTCGTCACACTGTTAATATTTCCTCGACCAGAGCGTGCTGCTTAAAAGTGAATACTAGTTTTGTATATCTACATGGTGTGATGTCATGTCCGGTCTGGGAAAAATTAACTGAGGTGAGCACCGTTTTTAAAAGTAAAAAAAAATCAACTTGACATAATATATTAAAAACATAATAACTGAACATTTGGACTTATTAGAGGAGAGAATAAAGTGTCTTGTTCTGCTTCAGTTAACGTTCTGCTGTAAGCTAACTTTAGCACAGATGGCAGTTTGGGGCCAATCGTCTCAGTCATTCTGGAGTAAACACGTTGCCTTGTTGTCACAAAGGAGTTGCAATGTTACGTCACCGACCCTACTTGGTGTTCTTTCTTTACTGCCAATCTTGGCAAAAATTCTAGTGATGGCCCAACCACATTATCACTTTGGTGCTGACAGCCCTACTTCGGAGGCATCTACCTGTAAAATGAAGGTTTTCTCAAAGTCTGGGCTTCGCAGCACAGGTGATGAGAACAAATAGCCCTTCAGTGCAGAGAAGGCCATTTCACAACCCTCTGTCCACTGTACTGGGTTCTTTGCAGCTTTTGCCGTGAGGTTGGTAAGAGGTGCTGCAACAGTCGCAAATTGTGCAGCACCTCAAAGGCACAAAGTAACCTTCTATACCACCCCACTAGCCCCAAAAATGACCTCATGCTTCTTTGTGATGGGTTTTTGACTGTTTTTGATCGCCTCTATCTTGTAGGTCTGTGCCCATATTTGTTCAGACCCCAAGAGATACCCCAAATAGCGGGCCTATTCACATTTGGTGCTGTTTAATGTGAGCCCGGCTTCTGAAATTTTACTTAATACCAGTCTCAGGTGGGTAAGATGCTCAGCCCAGGTAGTACTGTAAATGACAACATCAACGAGATATGCTGCACAGTAGTCTTCTGTAACCCGTAGGACCTGGTCCATTAATCGCTGGAAGGTGGCTGGTGCCCCATGTAGCCCGAAGGGCATTACAGTAAACTAGTATAGACCAATTGGAGTTTGGAACGCTGTGTATGTCCTTGAGTCTTCCTGCAGGGGAACCTGCCAATATCTCTTACAGAGGTCTAGGGTGGTTATGTATTTTGCCTTTCCTAACCTCTCCAGCAGTTCATCTATTCTTGGCATGGGGTAGGCATCGAACTATGAGACTGCATTCAGTTTCATGAAATCCAGACAGACCCTTAGGCTCCCATCTTTCTTGGGCACAATAACGATTGGGCTGCTCCACTCACTTACCGACCTCAATAACACCCAACCTCTGCGTGGTCAAAATCCCCTCCTTGAGGGGCTTCACCAACCTCTCAGGCACTCTGTATGGTCTCTGTCTGTTGGGTGTTGGATCTTTGAGGTGAATTGTATGCTTTAGTGCTTGGGTTCTGCCTGGTTTCTGGGTGAATTGTGCCAAAACAGCTGTTTCTGTTCAGTAACTTGCTTTGCTTGTAGGTGGTTAAGATTCACCTGTCCTTCTTGCCTTACAGATGAGATCTCACTCTCCAGGTTTTCTACATCTTGTACATGACGAATCAGGAACACCTCATTGCAAGGACTGTCTTTTTCCTTCCACTCCTTTAACAGGTTTACATGGTAGGTCTGGTGCTGTTTTTCTCGCTCTGGGTGATGGACTTCATAGGTGACTGACCCCATCTGCCTTGTGATTGTATATGGCCCTTGCCACTTTGCTAAGAGTTTGCAGAGGATGGTAGTAACACCTTCTGTCCAGGTTTAAACTCACAATGTCGAGCGTGCTGGTCATACCACTGTTTCTGCTCTTTCTGGGCTTGCAGCAGTTTCATCTTGGCCTCTTCGCAATACTTCTCCAGCCGGTCCAGGTTTTGGATGTTGGTCGCTCCCATCATTTCTGAAGCAGGTCTAAATGCCCTTGCACAGGGCACCCATAGAGCAACTCAAATGGTGAGAAGCCTGTAGCTGCCTGGGGTACCTCTCAGTAAGCAAACAGGACAAAGAGTAGACACTTATCCCAGTCTTTTCCGGTGTCAAACTTTCGTAGCATTCTTTTTAGGTTCCGGTTGAATCTTTCCACCAATCCATTTGTCTGTGGGTGATATGGTATGGTCTTGATGGCACTGATCCCCAGCTGCTGGTGGAGCTGCTTCATCCGGCGTGATGTAAAATTGGTGCCATGGTCTGTTATAATCTCATCTCACCCTAGAGAATAACTGCACCAGTGCGCTAACGACTTTAGGGGTGGTGATAGACCTCAGAGGGAACGCTTCCAGAAATCTGGTTGCATAGTCACAAACTACCAGTATATATTGGTAACCAGAACTGCTCTTCTCTAATGGACCCACAATGTCTATAGTGATGCGGCGGAACAGAGTGGAGATAACAGATAAGGGATGGAGAGGAGCTCAGTCAGAACGACGAACTGGCAGTTTTCTGGCAGACTGGGCATGTGGTGCAATATTTCTTGACATCAGTGTACATTGATGGCCAAAAAAAATGTGAACTGACTCTAATGTAGGTCTTCTGATGAGCTACTGTAGATGTCCTGACCATGGAATGGTGTGTGCAAGATGTAACACAATAGAGCGGCAACAGACAGGTACAATTAACCGTTTACAATACACATTATCTTTGACATACAAAATGTTATTGTCAAGGTAAAAGGTCTTCCCCATGTTAGTACCTTTCCCCGTACGTGCACACTCAAACAATGGTTTTAGCATTACATCTGCTGCTTGCAGTTCACTAATATTGTCAGGTACATCCCAATTCAGACATTCTAGCCCACCTACATCATCTGTTTTTATCGGTGTCCCCAGGTACTTAGCCGTCGTTGCTGCCTCTTCTTCCTAGGCCCCTTGCTCCCCCCCTTGAGCTCTAGTCACAACCAGACATGACAGCTGTTCTGCTGTAGTTGCTTTATAACCACCATTAGGTTCAACATCACCTTTTTTAGCAACTCAACTAAAATAGGCATGTCTCTCCCCATAACCATGTCAGCTGGCAGTTTTTCAACCACCCCAACCTTTAGCAAAAACCGAGCATTATTCACTGCTACCGTTACCTCAACCACTGGGTAAGAACGTTCATCACCATGTACACATTGAATCACAGTTGATGCAGTATAATCACTATTAGAGTCCAAAACATGACATTTCTTGATAAGAGAAACAGCACTACCTGTATCTATCAAAGCATGTTATTCTTTACCATTAACCAAGACATTGCATACCATTCGGTCGTCCACCTTGTTTATATGTGTGCAAGTCCCTAGGCACATAGGATACTCCGGGTAACTTGGGCTTACGCATACAGTGGCTTCATGGCCAGGCTGCTGGCAGTAAAAATACACAAAGTCTTTCTTTGTAGAGTCTTTTTCTGCTTTACCCGCCCCAGACCCCACTAGCTTACCTGCCATGCTGACAGTTCGTTGCGGGCGTTGGTGTACTGCTATGCCAGCTTTGCTGCTGTAAGCCCGTCTGCAGGTTCATGTTCTCATACCCAGGGCCTTACCTCTGGTGGGAGAACACGCATTTGTTCAAGGATGATCACCTCCCCGATCTCCTCTTTGCTGCAGCTTTTGGGCCGGTTCCACCTCCTGCAGAGGCCCTTCAGACAGTGGTAGGTCTCTGTCGGCGACTCTCTAGGTGGTACACTGCACTGCCAAAACCGCTGACGGTAGGTTTTGGGTGAGATGTCAGCAGCTGGGGGTCCGTAACCGGGAGACATCTGGACCGAGCACTGGGGCACTCTGTAAGGTTTCCCTCAAACCCCAAAATTCCTGGATCAGCCCCTCCTCTCTGGACTGCTGTGCCACCAGGAAACTCCTTAGCAGCCCCACCATCTCTGCTTCAGGTGCCCTTCCTTTGGCTCCACTCGCCTTTAAGTTTTCCTCCTCCTCAACTGTGTCCCATGCTGCATCCTTTTCCTACAGGGCAGAATTTACTTGGGACCTCAGTCCTATATGGTTATGGTGTCACTGACCTCTTCTTGCGGCTGGCCATCCCACTTCTGACAACACTTGTCACGAAGGCGTTGAAATGTTGTGTCACCGACCTTACTTGGGGTTCTTTCTTTACTGCCAATCTTGGCAAAAAGTCCAGTGATGGCCCAACCACAATAGCACTTTGGTGCTGACAGGTGTTTATTGTGAAAAAAAGGTGCTCAAGTGATCCAAACAGTGTACAAAAAAAGTGAGGAAAAAGAAAATAATAAAGAAAGAAACAAAACAATAATTTCCAGAATATATACAAAAATTTACACTACAACTCAGCTCTCTCAATTATACTTCTAAAAATCATACTCCTCCTCAATATATACATATATAAATATATTATTAATATGCAGACAAAAATCCGTGTATATCAACCCGAGAGCACTCAGGACTCAGTTTCCCCTAATGCCCTGGTGATGGCGCATGCTGACGCAACCAATTGCAGTACCCGGAAGACTCCGGGAAGGAAACTGAAATCATGCCGCGACAAACAATAAACAGTAACCTCTGTTTAAACAAGACCACGTGTATGTTGTGTGTGAACCAGTTACAAGTCATATGTATAACTGATGTATAACTGATGTATATACATGTTTGCGTGTGTGTGTGTGTGTGTGTGTGTGTGTGTGTGTGTGTGTATGTGTGTGTGTGTATGCAGCCCTATAATAATACATTTTATTTATAATGCACTTTATATTTGAGGCAAATCTCAAAGTGCTACAAATTATTTCTACTCAGAAGCTCTAATAAAAAGGTAAGTTTTAAGACCAGATTTAAAATCATCAACAGTCTGTGGCATCCTCAGATGGGGGAGCATTCCACAGTCTAGGTGCTGCCGAGCAAAAAGCCCGATCTCCCATGGTATGAAGCTTGGTTTTCGGAGGTTTCAGAAGATGACCTGAGACAGAGCGCAGGTTTCGTGAAGATGTATGTGAAGTGATAAGTTCTTTGAGATAGGGAGGGGCATCCCCATAGATGCACTGGTGGGTAAGAAGGGCAACCTTGTATTCAATTCTGAATGAAACAGGCAGCCAATGAAGAGATTTAAGGATGGGCGTAATATGATCATATTTACGTGCTCGCATCAGGATCCTAGCAGCGCAGTTTTGAATATGTTGCAGCTTTTGGAGGCTTTTTCCAGAAGTACCAATGAGGAGAGCATTGCAGAAGTCCAGCCTGGAAGAGACAAACGCATGGACTAACTTTTCCGCATCTGCAAATGTAAGTGCTGGACGCAGTTTAGCAATGTTCCTTAGGTGAAAAAAAGATGTCTTACACAGATGTTTGATATGGGCCTCATACATCAAATGAGAGTCCATTTTAACCCCAAGGTTAATAACAGATGTCAACAATGGGATATTCTGACCAGAAAAGGTGATGCTAGTGATGTTGGATGTCCTAACCTGGTATGGGGTGCCTACTAAAATAGCTTCAGATTGTTCAGCTGCAGGAAATTTTGCTTCATCCATGACTTTACCTCCTCCAAACAGAGGGTCAAAGTGGGTGATGCCGGAGTAGATGAGGAGGTTGAGTTTATCCTAAGGTAAAGCTGAGTATCATCAGCATAGCAATGAAATAAAATTTTGTGCCGGCTGATGACACAGCTCAGAGGAAGCATATACAATAGGCACTGAGCCCTGAGGAACACCACAGGTAACACTGTGTGTAGTGGATTTAGCATCTCCCAGGGCAACATGCTCCGTTCTTCCGGTAAGATAAGATGAGAGCCAGTTGTAAACAGAGTCAGAGAGACCTACAGTATGACGTAATCTGTAAAGAAGAATGTGGTGATTAACAGTATCAAA
The DNA here is from genome assembly GCA_013621035.1 of Clarias magur. Classification (NCBI taxonomy): domain Eukaryota; kingdom Metazoa; phylum Chordata; class Actinopteri; order Siluriformes; family Clariidae; genus Clarias; species Clarias magur. The sequence goes on from QNUK01000359.1 coordinate 11,579, forward strand.
GGCCGAGGTTAAGTCCAACAGAATGAGGAGTGATGGAATGCCGGCATCCGCCGACACGAGCAGTGCATTCGTGACTCTTACCAGAGCTGTTTCCACGCTGTCACAGGGGCGGAAACCAGACTGGAATTTCTCAAACAAATCATTTTGTTTCAGATGAGACTGAAGCTATTCAGCCACGACTTTTTCCAGAACTTTTGAAAGGAAAGGGAGGTTAGAAATAGGCCTGCAAGCATTTCTGGATCTAAGGTGATTTCTTAAGAAGTGGCCTGATGACAGCAGTTTTCAGTGAAGGGGGAACATAGTCAGACTGGAGAGAGTGATTTAAGATCCTGGTAATCAGGGGACTTACAGCACAGAGGTTGGATTTAACCAGAACAGCCGGAAAAGGGTGCAGAGCACTATTTGATGGTTTAATCTTTCTGATAATGACCTCAACCTCTTGCTGTGAAACGTCAGAAAAACAGCTGAAATGTTGAAAAGTCCCTGGCCGTGGGTCATCCATCAAGTCAGACAGTGCAGAGGAACTGGATATTGACAAGTGGATGGTGTCCACTTTTTTACTGAAGAAAGTAATGATGTTATTGCATCTCTCCTCTGTAGCTTCCAGATGAGATTCAAATTGCGGTTTCAGGAGGTGATTAATAGAAGAGAACAGTTGCTTCGAATTTCCAGAGTTATTGTTAATGATATTTGAGTAAAACTGTGATCTTGCAGCTCTTAGCGCACTTGCATAGGCCTTCTGATGTTCTCTGTAAGCTTGCTTGTGAACAGTCAGTCCTGAGACCTTTAAACATCACTCAAGAACATGCCCAGCTGTCTTCATCTTCCGCAATTCACACGTATACCAGGGGGCTGAACGTGAGAAGCAAACCGTTCTATGTATGACAGGGGCATGTAGATCGAGGAGACTGCTGAGGGATTTGTTGTAAAAGTCCAGTGACTGTGTGACTGAGGAACATTCAACAGAGGAGAGATCCTGAAGATATTTGCTCAGAGTGTCTGGGTTGATCTTTTTCAAATTTCTGTAACATATTTGCCGTTTGGTTTTAGTGGGGGAACAAGGGAGTGACAGCTCCATTGTAATGAAATTGTGGTCAGTCATCCCCAGATCATACACCAAAAGGTTGCTAATAGAGACAGAATTTGTAATAACCAGACCCAGGATATGACCTCTGGAATGTGTAGGAACATGAACATGTTGTTGAAGATTGAGGCAGTCCAGTAGATGCAAAAACTCAGCTGCCAAATGGCAGGAGGGGGTGTCTACATGAACATTAAAATCACCAAGTATAATTGTGCTGGAAGAAGTGGTATAGAAAGATGTAAGAAAATCATAGATCTCTGTGATAAACACTGGGTTTGGTTTAGGGGGTCAATAAATAAGCAGAATTGTCATGGGAAGAGAGACTTTACATTTAAATGCAAGGCATTCAAATGAAGACAGCGTAGGCACAGTAAGGGGACACAGATCCAGTTGCTGTAGGTATAGTACAGCTAAGCCACCACCATGTCCAGTGCTGCGGGCTTGCTCCAGGTAGCTATAGCCGGGAGGACACGCCTAATTTAAAGCTAAAAAAACCTCAGGCTGATGCCATGTTTCTGTTATACACATAAAATCCAAGCCTTTGTCCATAATATGATCTTGTATAAAAACTGATTTATTTGAGTGAGATTGTGAATTAAAAAGTTCACTTTTGAGCATTTTTGGCGAAGTGTATTTCTGTAATGGCCGTAATACACTGAGATCCACTCTGCGTTTTCTACCAGCTTCATGAGTGGTGATCTCGGAAATTTTCCCGAACTGTCCGACAGAAATCTGCTCTGATGACGTGTTTGATGAGCGACATCGGTCCATACAGATGGAATGGATGAAGCAGAACAGCCAGGCTGATGGTAAACAAACTTTCGCCGAGTACTTCTATGATCGAAGCGTGTTCGGCGCAGAAGTCCGAGTTCTTTTATGGCAGCAATGCACGTTGGAATGGAGTAATTGTTGTGACTTAACAACTCCGGGATAGTGTACTTGAGCTTCATGCCGGTGTTCTATCAGTTTTTCCTACTTGTCAGAATTTCCTCAGTAAATTCGCTAATGAATGAATTTCTGAGTTGCTGAAAGACTTTCAGTGCTAGCTATCTTCCAAACACGGAAATAGCCAAACAACTGCAGAGGCAGAGAACCAGGTTTCCAGACGTCTTTGCAGCGCTGAAAAACTCCCCAAAACTCCCCAAAACTCAAGGTAAAAACTAGATAAAAAAGAAAAAATATATAATAGCAGTAAAAGTAACAAAAGAAGCACAGCAGCAGGAGAAACGGCGAACACCCAGCGCCAGCGTCCTCTCCCTTATTCTCATTAGAGTGCTTAGGAAAATCTAATCCTATATTCGTAGCACAGCTGTGTGCACCCATCAGCGCTAGCTTCTTGCCTAAATGAGTTGTGTACTGTATGTGCGCTGTTGCTGACTGTGGCGAGCTCCTCGTCAAACTTGTTATCTCCGCCCACCAATCAACTCCAGAGGACATTTGACCACACCCAAAAGCTGCATTTCCAAAGGAAATGCAGAGCAACTGAATCTAAAATACACAATTAGCAGAAGGCCGACGCGAGGCAGAGGACAGGTGTTATGAAAGACGGGTCTGACTAGTGAGGGTTTGAGATTTGTTTGTGTTTAACAGGTTTTATTTGAAATTTTGACTGAAGTTCCTTTCCAGTTGTAGTCGGTGGAGATTTAACAGCCACATTCCGGGATTTCTTTAAGTTCAGGGATTAGTCATGCTTTTTCTGTGGCTGAATTTAATTTTGAATTTGAAGTAAAATAAAACAACACAACATTAAATTGATTCTTGTTTTATATGTTGCAAAATCCAATGTGACCTCTCAACCTACAGAGTGTGAGCACTTGCGGGGCACCATGTCACATGTTCTCACTCACTGTTTCAATACTTATCACCCTGTGCTGAAACAAGATACCTGAGACTATCTTCTTTCATTCAGTTGTTATTTTTAACAATATGATGAATTAATCTTAAGAATTAAGCCCTGCGATGGATTGGCACCCTGTCCAGGGTGTACCCTGCCATGTGCCCCAAGTCTCCTGGGATGGGCTCCAGGCCCCCGTAACCCTGAATACAGGAATAAGCAGTATAGGTGATGAGTGAGTGAGTGAGTGTTTGGATGTGTTTATATTTTCTCCTTTGTTTTAATTTTATATATGTATTTTTTTGAAGACACTGCAAGGTTTATTGTTATTATTATTATTATAGTTGTTACTGTTGTTATTTATAGACATTACTACAGTGACAGTGTTGTTTGTTGTGTTACTTGTACGGTGGTGGTGAAGGTGTGTTAACGGGAGCCGAGCGTAAGTTTCCTGACCTTTACTCCACCAGCTCTGAGATGATGGTGATGTTCTTCTCTGATGCTTCTGGAAAAGATCGCGGATTTCTGGCTAATTTCAGCACAGGCTTTAACCTTGGCCAACCAGGTACATTAATAAACATTATTATATTATATTGTAAAAGTAGAAAAAGATATATTTTTATATTATCTTTCGCATATATTATTAACTATATGAATAATTCAATTAGTCAAACTGGTTTATTTATTTTAAACCTATTTAATAATTATTAAATAATTTCAAATAAAATAATTTAATAATAAGTGTTTAATTCTACCATTAATTTAAGTTTTGGGGTGGCCCCTTAGTGGCACGTGGCTGCATCTGCACTGGATGTTGTGTTGTTGTACTCTGGACTTTCATGCTGAAGCACATTACTACAGGTTGAGAAAGCTTGGTGTTGGCATGGACCCCCTCATAGCTGGGCGGTGTGATCAGCATGGCGTTCCTTTACAGCGCTGCAGGAAGAACATCCCCAGACCCTGGCATAGAAGCAGCACGCTGCACACAAAGTTCCACTTCATCCATATCCAGTTTTGGCCCCGTGCTCTCACTAAACTCCAGCTCAGTGCCCGAGTCAAGGTCCAGTCCTGTGCTCACACCCGGTTTTACCACCGCCGCAGCCCACTAAGGGGCAACTCTATCGTCCTGAGCAGCCTATACAACTTGATTTAAATAGCTTAATAAATAAATACATTTAATCTTGTCTGAAGAAAATCAGAATAAAGTAAATGATTGAATGTTTCACTGCAGAGCCGTGTAAGGCAGGTGAGTACCGCTGCACATCTGGAGTGTGTTTGTCTGATGCCAGTGTGTGTGACGGTGTCAGTGACTGCCCCGATGCTTCAGACGAGACACAGTGTGGTGAGTTTACATTACCCATAATGCACTGTGGTGAGTGTATGTGGGCATTAACACCATGGTAGTGTGTGTGTGTGTCATTTCCTGACCCTGACTGCTGTGTTTCAGTGCACTTAACCCCAGTGGATTCTCCTCGTCTGAAGGTTGAGATTCAGAGCCAGCTCTACACGGCCTGTTCCTTCGACTGGAGCTCGCACTTCTCCCTGTACTTCTGCAGATATTTAGGCTACAGGTGAGGATCAAAACCTTCACATCAATTGTAAATTCATGCATTTGGCTTTTCTTTGTTTGTTTGTTTGTTTGTTTTACTGTAGATCAGGAAACGCTTCGTTCGTGTCTGTTGTGGCTGAAGACACTCCGTTTGTCGTCGTGACTCAGGCTGCTGACGGTGCAGTGGATGTGAAACCCAGGTTCAAACATCTATTATAATAAAGTAACACCCTTTAGTGGTTTTGAGTGTAAAAGCATGAAGGCGTAGTGTGTGTTTTGGGGCAGGTGTTAGGGGGCTCAGGGACTACAGCAGCTTAGCACCTAGCACTTTTTATTAAGAGTTTCACATCGTTTTCAAATTTCTTTTTTTCATTTGTTTTTAATTTTAAGTGAAACATGTCCGAGTGACGAGGCCGTATCGCTCCACTGCAATAACCAACGTGAGTAGCTTTCAGACAGAAACCTTAAATTACATTTAATTATAACTAATTTCATGTAATAAATGAATAACAGTAAGTTGCTAATGTAATGTTCCAGCGTGTGGGAAGCGTAAGGTGGTAATAAACACAGGGTCGGGCTCGTCTGTGGTGAAAGAGTCCAGGGTGGAAACGGAGGAGGGAACGAGAGAAGGTGTGGACGGGAGGATCGTGGGAGGAGAGGATGCGGTAAAAGGGGCGTGGCCATGGATCGCCTCACTACGCTTTACAGGAAAACAAATCTGCGGTGCCGCGATAATCGACTCGCAGTGGCTGGTTACGGCTGCGCACTGCGTTTACGGGTCAGGCAAAAATATTGTTTCATTACCACAGACATTTAATTTAATACAGGTAGTCCCCTACTTACGAACGAGTTCCATTCTGGAGCATGTTTGTAAGTTGGATTTGTTCGTAAGTCTGACAAAGTGAGTCTTATACACCTTTGGCACAAATATACAATGTAAAGCATACTGATTCACTTGACTAAATCTGTCCCCTTTCACAACACTGCCATCATGTGGCCAAAAACTATAACTGCACCTAAGGAAATGAATCTCACAGTGAAATGTGAAATCTAGCAGTGTTGTCTCTGCCCCTTTAAATCTTGACAAGGGGAATCTTGGACGCCATTTTGTTTCAGAGTGAATTTCCCTGTAGGAAATAATGGTATAGTTGGGGACTACCTGTATTTTATTGTAATACAACAAGCTCCTTGTGAAGCTCAGATCATTGTATTAGTCCTCGCTGGTTCATAGCTAATCACGTTTATTTTGAACTTTTGCAGGAAGAACATTCACCTCTCCAACTGGAACGTGGTGTTGGGTCTTCATGCTCAGTACGAATCCAACACGTCAGACAGACAGTATCATAACGTTGATCAGATTGTCATGAACCAAAACTACAACAAAAGAACCAAAGACTCAGATATCGCACTTATGCACTTACAGGACAAAATCACCTTCACAGGTAACTACTGGGAACTCTATTACTTCATCACACCCTATATACACTCTGTCACTGTGATATGAATATACTTTTTACTGGGTGAAAGTAGGAAAAAATTAGAAGCTAATATTTGTATGAGTGTGGAGCATTAGGCAGATAACATTAGCTTACAGTAGTTAGCTAGCCAGCTATCCACCGAGGGACACTCTCAAGTCCAAGTAGAATAGGAGAATAGCATAGAATATTCAATTATTTGTCACATGTACTTTACAGCACAGTGAAATAATTTTTTTTTTGCATATTCCAGTTAGGAAACTGGGGTCAGAGCACAGGGTCAGTCAAGTTAGGGCACCCCTGGAGCAGACAGGGTTAAGAGCCTTGCTCAGGGGATCAACAGCGGAAACAACTTGGTGTTGCTGGGGCTCAAACCCCTAACCTTCAGATCAGTAACTCAGTAACCCACAGCCTTAACCAACTGAGCCACCACTGACTTTAGCACTGACGAGACCTAAAGTCAGATTCACATTCAGACTGCACACAGATGGAAAATCTGTATCGCAGGTAAACTGAAACTTTTTGAAACTTTTTTTGTCGTCATCATATGAATGTTATTTTTTTCAGACTACATCCAGCCGATCTGCCTGCCGGATCCAAATCAGCAGTTTGAGGCAGAAATAAAGTGTTTCATCGCCGGCTGGGGGAGATTAACTGAAGGAGGTCTGTCGCTCCGGGTTAAAGAGACAAAGCTCTGCAAACAAATAGAAACAATTAACTCATTAGAACACCATCGTTTATTTAATAAATAAAGTATAATCTTAAAAATCTTCTTAATTCATTAACCAAAACCCATGATTTTTCACTTTTGTTAAAAAAAATATGAATTGTTATTAATCAGTTGCAGGAAATTATGTTTCATTTCTCTGTGTGTGTGTGTGTTGTAGGTGATACAGCTGATGTATTACAGCAGGCTGTGGTGCCCCTTATCAATAACAGTGTGTGTCAGGAGAGGCTTCCTGAGTACAATATAACTGAACAGATGGTGTGTGCAGGATACCCTGAGGGTGGAATTGACAGCTGTCAGGTGTGTGTGTGTGTGTGTGTAACATCTTAAACAGTAGCTGAAACAAAGCAGCGACCAGTGACCAAGTGAGAACTAAAAACAAAGTGGGGACCAGTGAAAAAGTAGGGACTAGAGACAAAGTGAGGACTACAGAGACATTGTGGAAGTCGGTAGACACTGTGGAAACTGAAGAGCATTATGTTTTTCTGTTCAACAGGGTGATTCCGGAGGGCCGCTGATGTGTGAGGAGGAGGATGCGTCCTGGGTATTGGCGGGTGTGACGTCGTTTGGCAGGGGCTGTGCTCGACCTGGACGTCCAGGAGTTTATGCACTGGTTCCAAAATTCATAGACTGGATACTGGAAACTCGACGGCTGTACACACACTGGAATGGAACGAGATGAGGACATAGTGTGATGGACATTGTAAATATCACAGAATTCTAATATTCTAACTAATCTCCAAGTCTCAGCTGTGTACAGGAGAAGGTTCTCAGTTTATTAAAGAACAGCAAATGAAAGAACCAAAACCTAGTCTGATGTGGTGATCGTAGGTTGTAATCAAGTGGATCTAAATAAAAATGGTTTTAAACCAAATTCATATGTGATTGTCACAGCAAAGAACTCAAGTCAGGTCAAGTCAAGTCTGCTTTTATTGTCACTTTAACCACATACAGTTCAGTCCACAGTCACATGAAACAACACTCCTCCAGGACCAAGGAGCTGCATACAACATCAATTAACACAACTAGCCATGACATCGAATTAGCTAATTAGCTAAGACAACAAATTAACAACATAGATTAACAAAAAGAACTATACAAAAAGACAAAAAAAATTTTAATAAACGCACAACATGAATGCACTTGTGCAAATGTAGAAACAACAAGAGCCACGACACAATCCAATACCCTGTGAGTACGACAGCTCGCTGTGACCCTGACGCACGGCACCTGCTGTAGGGATCAGAGAGAACGTAAGGACCTGTAGCACTGTACCTGCCTCCAAAATCCACAGCCTGTCCACTGTATAGTGCACTACTTAAAGAGTAGTCTTATTAATCATAGGTATTTATAGTGGAGAATAAACAGCACATTCTAAATACCCCATAATGCGCTGCAGTACTGACACTGGCTCACTTGCTATGTAACTTAGATGACAAAGTAATTCACACTGTTTATAATAGAAAAATGATTAATACTCTTCCTCCTGATTGGAGGTCCAACCACAGTCACAATAGAATAAATACAAAGTTCACCTTGGCCTCTACGGCCTCAAGCTGGACTACAGAGGTTCCTAGACGGAAGGACTCATCTTCCTAATCATTATCACGATATGTAATGAATAAATAAATGTCTTCCACTTTTTAAAATGTTTGTTTCTTTAGAATTCGTATTAACAAAGTTGGATTTCTTGACCACAGTGAGGTGGAGAGAGTGAGACCAGGACAGGTGAAGTCTTTACTACAGAGTACTGAGGTTTAAAAACTCGCTAATCAGGGCTCACTCACTCATCATCTATCCCGCATTATCCTGTATTCAGGGTCACGGGGGGCCCTGGGGTCCGTTCTTCGTACGTCGCTAACTCAGTTAGCTGGATTTGATTGTCGTGGATTTGTCCTGATCTTGGATTGTTTCGTTCTTCGAAGCGAATCTCACACTTGCTGTCATAGCAACATGTCTGTAAGCTTAAACCTGCTCGAGAACATTTCCAGTAGAATGTACATTTATAAAAATTATGATAATTTTTAAAAATATGTTTGAAACCAGTGGTGGAAAGTAACAAATGACATTTACTCGCGTTATTGTAATTGAGTAGTTTTTTGTGTACTTCTACTTTTTAAAGTAGTTTTTAAAATCTGTAATTTTAGTTTTACTTAAGTATGTTTTGTTTAAAGTATTGTACTTGGCTACATTTGAAATCATATTTGCTACTGATTAAAAAATAAATGAATGAAAATGAAAAATAGCAAAAATAATGCAACGGGGAAGGAAAAAAATTCTTCAATTAAAGACAACTAGTTTGAGATTATATCCGCTTGTCTTTTTTGAACGACACTATAATCCTCCTGAAGAAACCCATTTATCTACGTTTATATTACACAGTGTATGAAGAGAATAACATACACACCTATACACACCAGCAGTGTAGATCAGGGGTCCGTTCTTCATACGTCGCTAACTCAGTTAGCTGGATTTGATTATTTGAAGCGAATCTCGCACTTGCTGTCATAGCAACATGTCCGTAAGCTTAAACCTGCTCGGGAGCAGGTTTATTTCATGTAAACAGGATTTAAGCTGCGCTCCTGGTGGGTTATTATATGAGATCACATCTGATTGGTTAAAGAGCATGACTGACGCGGACTGACTCACGTGGGAAAAAAAAATTATTGATGTGTGTGGCTGTGGTCATCATTCGTGTGTTAATCTCCGTGCGTGTCTAATAATATGTAACAATCCCCCGAATGTAATATCTCCCGATTGCATCTATATATGTGGCAGTAATTTTCTCAAATCTGTCGCAGTCATGTCTTGTCCGTTTATGAGAGAACAACCGGTTACTGAAGGTGTCAGGATTATACGCAGAGTTTTTCAAATTCCTCGTGTATTGCGTGATAGACAGGATCCTTTAGCACAGCATCACAATATACTTCTTACTATACTTGTTCTTGTACTTCACTTTTACACTGTAAACCCGATTAAGTTCGCAAAACTCAAAATATTTGAGGTAATCAGTTACATAATTTTTTTAAGTAAACTGAACCGAATCAATATTTGAGTTTGTTGAACTTTTTACAAATAAAGTAAATTCAATCCAGCGCAGGAATCGAACCCGGGTCTTTCACATGACTGGCGAAACACCTCCCACTGAGCCACCAGTGCGCTTTAGATTTAAGTTGGTCGAACTTGGAGGTGACAGTTACTGTTATTCAAGTACTTATGATTACTTAAAATATCAAATTTGTTCAGCTAACATTACATTAATACAAACAGGATTTGAGAGTGTTATATATCACACACACACGTAACATCGGCAGCACTCACGTATTTAATAATTACATTTATTTTAAATTACCTTTATTAAAGATTGAAAGTCTCCATAACCCTCTATTAAAAGCTCTTGCTCCGCTTGAGAACAAAAAATTGAGCTGCTCTTTTGCCATTTCGTCAACCAATCGCAGGGGTTGTGATCAGTGTTTCTACTGTCGATGAATATCGCCTTTTAAACAAACGCACAAATGCGCAATAATCCTTGACAACTCAATCCAGCTATACTAATCATCAACAACAGGTGTGTCGAAGACCCGAATTAGCCGCATCGTAATTAGCAAGATGATCTCATTTTAGATTAAATTCATCTCGGATGTTTCAAGCGATGGACGAAGAACGGGGGTATTCCAGAAAGCTGGGTTAACTTACCATTTGGTAAAACTTAACCTCAGGGTTGATTTACTCCAAACCCACATACCATGAGTATGTCGGTTCCAAAACCCCTGAGAATAGTAAGTTTAATCAACCTCCTACTGGTTACCCAGAGTTAATGCGCGTGCACGGTGCTACATAAAGACATTTTCAATGGATCGCCGATTTCACGAGTCAAAATGGAAAATCAAAGTGAAAAAAAGAGAGCAGCATACTTCACAGAGGCGGAGTTGGAGGTCTAAATGCACCATATGAAGAATTTAAGCCAATAATAATGAAAAAAGCAACACGGCTGCATCTCCTAAAGAAAGAGAGTTGGTTTGGAAAAAAATAACGAACAGAGTAAATGCATGAGAGTATTAAATAGCACATTTGACATCGGTTTCCCTTTTATTATACACTGTAAACCCTAATGCTCAATGTAATTAAACACATTGAGTACCGTTAACTTAAATAATTGCAATTAGGTCAAATTAATAGACCTTTTTGAGTATTCAGAACCTTTTGATATTTTAAGTAATCGTGAGTACGTAAGTAACAGTAACCGTCACCTTAAAATTCCACCTTCTTAATCTCTGTAGATCTCTGGTGGCTCAGTGGTAAAGGTTTCGCCTGCCATGTGAAAGACCCGGGTTCGATTCCCAACAACTGCCACAATAATTTATTTAAAAATATATATAGTTTACTTAAAATTGGGAACATCATTACTTAAAAAATTGATGTAACTGATTACCTCAAGTTTTTTTTAGTTTTGCCAACTTAATCGGGTTTACGGTGTGTAAAAAGTGTTTAAGTGCCAAACATACTGTGTGAACGGCTCTACACACAGTTGCCTTTCCCACATGCTCTGCGTCACCCACACGGTATAAAAAATGCCATGACGCAAAAAAAAAGAAGAAAACTGACGTGCTATGTACACTGTAATGAGTTACATCAATTTTTTAAGTGATGATGTTTCCAATTTTAAGTAAACAGAACTGTAAATTTTTGAGTTTGTTGAACTTGTTGCAAATCAAATAAATGATGTGATGTACTTTCACCACATCAGGCAAGCCAGCGCGGGGATCGAACCCGGGCCGTTCACATGGCAGGCAAAACACTTACCACTGAGCCACCAGAGATCTATAGCGTTTTACTTGGTGGAATTTTTAAGGTGACGGTTACTGTTACTTACGTACTCACGATTAATTAAAATATCAAAAAGTTCTGAATACTCAAAAAGGTCTATTAATTTACCTAATTGCAATTATTTAAGTTAACAGTACTCAGTGTGTTTAATTACTTTGAGCATTAGGAATATGCGGTTTCAAGAGATGTGTTACGTAAATTAACGATTTCCTTGAAAACCGATAACTCTTTCAAATAATCATTAGGAAATTAAAAAGACATCAATACGCGGTCTTTTAACTCTCTTCCGGCGAAAAAAACTCATAATTTGTGCCTCCACGTCCACAGGATCTTCATTAAAAGCGCACGCCATGCTCAATAAACCTCTGCAACAAACTTACCCTGGAACATAACCTGCTACAGAGCAGGTTATCTTCAGAGAGCAAGTTGCTATGGTTACAAACATACCCAGAGAGTTACCTCCGTTTTTGGAACCGAAAGTTGAGGATATCCACTAACGTACTCTTAAACTTACCCGGGTATGTCACATAAGCTGCTTTCTGGAATACCCCCCGGATCCCTGTGCGAGTTATCCACACTGCCAGACCTCCACGCCTACAGGTGGCGGTAAAACGCCGGTCTGCTGTCTGTCGGTCCGAAGAAGAAGAAAGAACCCGGAAGCGTATCACAGCAGTAACGATGCTGCAGAGAAACTGTTTACAAACTTTATACAGCGCGCAAAATCTGATCTTCATAGTTTATATCGCTGCAGTATCGATCAGCCACGGATCACTGGGGCTCTGCGTGGACGAAAAGAATACAATAAGTCCGGAGAGATGTATAGTTTGGGGAGCGGGTTTGGATCCGCAGCTGGTGGTTCCGGTCCGATATTTCTACATTCAGGCGGTGAATAAAGACGGAGAGAACATCACCGTGTCCCCGGGTGAGAGACAGAGACAGATAGGGACAGGGACAGAGATCAGCACCCCTACACGCTTTACAAACACTTCTAAACACACTTTAAATACACTGTAAACTAGTGTACACACACCTGTAAACACTTTAACACGTCACCCGGGGTCCGTTCTTCGTACGTCGCTAACTCAGTTAGCTGGATTTGATGGTTGTGGATTTGTCCTGATCTTGGATTATTTCGTTCTTCGAAGCGAATCTCGCACTTGCTGTCATAGCAACATGTCTGTAAACTTAATTGACACACCTAAGATGAGATCATCTTGCTAATTCCGATGCGGCTAATTCGGTTCTTCGACACACTTGTTGTTGATGATTATTATATCTGGATTGAGTTGGCTAGGATTATTGAGCGTTCATGCGTTTGTTTAAAAGGCGATATTCATCGACAGTAGAAACACTGATCACAACCCCTGCGATTGGGTGACGAAATGGCAAAAGAGCAGCTCAATTATTTTCCCAAGCGGAGCAACAGCTTTTATTAGAGGGTTATGGAGAATTACAAACTTTATTAAAGATAATTAAAAATAAAAAAAGTTATTAAATACGTAAGTGCTGCCCATGTTATTTATATTCACAAATCCTATTTGTATTAATTTAATGTTAGCTGAACAAATTTGATAATTTACGTAATCATAAGTAACAGTAACTGTCACCTCAAAGTTCCAGCAGTTTAAATCTAAAGCGCACTGGTGGCTCAGGGCGAGAGCCTGCCATGTGAAAGTCCCGGGTTTGATTTCCGCGCTGGATTGAATTTGCTTTATTTGCAACAAATTCAAATATTGATAGTTCTGTTTACTTAAAATTGCTTTAAAAAATTATGTAACTGATTTACCTCAAATATTTTGAGTTTTGCCAACTTAATCGGGTTTACAGTTTAAAAGTGAAGTAGAAGAACAAGTAGTGTATAGTAAGAAGTATATTGTCATGCTGTGCTAAAGGATCCTGTCTATCACGCAATACACCAGGAATTTGAAAACCTCTGCGTATAATCCTGACACCTTCAGTAACCGGTTGCTCTCTCATAAACGGACAAGACATGACTGCGACAGATTTGAGAAAATTACCTCCACATATAGACGCAATTGGAGGATAGAATGTTACATATGATTAGACACACACAGAGATTAACACACGAATGATGACCACATACACACACACATGTATACATATACTGTATTTATGTTTAAATCCATCCATCCATATATTCATGCAAGATACTTTTCTTTTCCCACGTGAGTCAGTCCGTGTCAGTCATGCTCTTTAACCAATCAGATGTGATCTCGCCATTTCAACCAATCATAACCCGCCAGGAGCAGCCTATATCCTGTTTACATGAAATAAACCTGCTTCCGAGCAGCTTTAAGCATACGGACATGTTGCTATGACATATACTGTATTTACGTTTAAATCCATACATGTATACATGTGTGTGTGGCTGTGGTTATCATTCGTGTGTTAATCTCCGTGTGTGTCTAATAATGTATAACAATCCCTCGAATGTAATATCCCCTGATTGTGTCTATCTATATAAGTGGAGGTAATTTTCTCAAATCTGTCGCAGCAATATCCTGTCCGTTTATGAGAGAGCAACCGGTTACTGAAGGATTATACGCAAAGTTTTTCAAATTCCTTGTGTATTGCGTGATAGACAGGATCCTTTTGCACAGCATGGCAATATACGTCTTACTGTACTTGTTCTTGTACTTCACTTTTACACTGTAAACCCGATTACGTTGGAAAAACTCAAAATATTTGAGGTAATCAATTACATATTTTTTTTAATTAATGTTGTTTCCAATTTTAAGAACAGAACTATCAATATTTGAATTTGTTGCAAGTAAAGTAAATTCAATCCAGCACGGGAATCGAACCCGGATCTTTCGCATGGCTGGCGAAACACCTCCCCCTGAGCCACCAGTGCGCTTTAGATTTAAACTGGTGGAACTTTGAGGTGACAATTACGATTACTTAAGTACTTATGATTTACTTAAATTATCAAATTTGTTCAGCTAACTTTAAATTAATTCAAATAGTATTTGAGAGTATGTATGTGTGTGTGTGTGTGTGTGTGTGTGTATGTGTATATATATATATATATATATATATATATATATATATATATATACACACACACACACACACACACACACACACACACACACACACACGGGCAGCACTCACATATTTAATACTTCCTTTAATTTTTAATTATCTTTATTAAAGTTTGAAATTCTCCATTGCCCTCTAATAAAAGCTTTTGCTCCGCTTGAGAAAAAAAAATTGAGCTGCTCTTTTGCCATTTCGTCACCCAATCGAAGGGGTTGTGATCAGTGTTTCTACTGTCGATGCATATCACCTTTTAAACAAACGCACGAACGCGCAATAATCCTAGACAACTCAATCCCCGGGGTCTGTTCTTCGTACGTCGCTTGAAACATCCGAGATGAATTGGCACATCTAAGATGAGATCATTGTGCTAATTACGATGCGGCTAATTCGGTTCTTCGACACACCTGTTGTTGATGATTAGTATATCTGGATTGAGTTGGCTAGGATTATTGCGTGTTCGTGCGTTTGTTTAAAACGCGATATTCATTGACAGTAGAAACACTGATCACAACCCCTGTGATTGGTTAACGAAATGGCAAAAGAGCAGCTCTTTTTTTTTTCTTTGTGGAGAAAGAAAAAAAGTGGAGAAAGAGCTTTTATTACAGGGTTATGGAGAATTTCAAACTTTAATAAAGATAATTAAAAATAATTTAATTATTAATTTAAATTATTACATAATTATTAAATACGTGAGTGCTGCCTGTGTTACATGTTATATATGTATGTATGTGTGTATACTCTAATCCTATTTGTATTAATTTAAAGTTAGCTGAACAAATTTGATATTTTAAGTAATCATAAGTACTTGAATAACAGTAACTGTCACCTCAAAGTTCGACCAACTTAAATCTAAAGCGCACTGGTGGCTCAGGGGGAGGTGTTTCGCCAGCCATGCGAAAGATCCGGGTTTGATTCCCACGCTGGATTGAATTTACTTTATTTGCAACAAGATAAAATATTGATAGTTCTGTTTACTTAAAATCGGAAACATCATTACGTTAAAAAATATGTAACTGATTTACCTCAAATATTTTGAGTTTTGCCAACTTAATTGGGTTTACAGTGTAAAAGTGAAGTACAAGAACAAGTATAGTAAGAAGTATATTGTCATGCTGTGCTAAAGGATCCTGTCTATCACGCAATACACGAGCAATTTGAAAACCTCTGCGTATAATCCTGACACCTTCAGTAACCGGTTGCTCTCTCATAAACGGACAAGACATGACTGCGATAGATTTGAGAAAATTACCTCCACTTATATAGACGCAATCGGGTGATATTACATTCGGGGGATTGTTACATATTATTAGACATGCACGGAGATTAACACACGAATGATGACCACAGCCACACACATGTATACATATACTGTATTTATGTTTAAATACATCCATCCATATATTCATGCAAGATCCTTTTCTTTTCTCACGTGAGTCAGTCCGTGTCAGTCATGCTCTTTAACCAATCAGATGTGATCTCGCAATTTTTTTTATTTCATGTAAACAGGATTTTTAGGAGCGCAGCCTGTTTACATGAAATAAACTTGCTCCTGAGCAGCTTTAAGATTACGGACATGTTGCTATGACAGCAAGCGCAAGATTCGCTTCGAAGAACTAAACAATCCAAGATCAGGACAAATCCACAACAATCAAATCCAGCTAACTGAGTTAGCGACGTACGAAGAACGGACCCCCGGGCACAGCGCACGCTAATCCCTTTTTACTTTCATTACACACACACACACACACACACACACACACACACACTTGCAGGTAAGGAAACACACACACACACTTGCAGGTAAGGAAACACACACACACACACACACACACACACACACACACTTGCAGGTAAGGAAACACACACACACACACATACTTTGAGGTAAGGAAACCACTAACACAACACACTATTGCAGGTAAGGAAACACAATTTTAAACAACAAAAAACCAAACACACTTGCAGGTAGAACACCCAAACAACACTTCAGGAAGGAAAAAAACACAACAATCCTTGCAGGTAGCGAAACACAATCACCAACTTGCAGGTAAAGAAACACACACACACACACACACTTGCAGGTAAGGAAACACACACACACACACACACTTGCAGGTAAGGAAACACACACACACACACACACTTGCAGGTAAGGACACACACACAAACACACACACTTGCAGGTAAGGACACACACACAAACACACACACTTGCAGGTAAGGGCACACACAAACACACACACTTGCAGATAAGGACACACACACACACACAAACACTTGCAGGTAAGGAAACACACACACACACACACACTTGCAGGTAAGGAAACACACACACACACACACACTTGCAGGTAAGGAAACACACACACACACACACACTTGCAGGTAAGGAAACACACACACACACACACACTTGCAGGTAAGGAAACACACACACACACACACACTTGCAGGTAAGGAAACACACACACACACACACACTTGCAGGTAAGGAAACACACACACACACACACACTTGCAGGTAAGGAAACACACACACACACACACACTTGCAGGTAAGGAAACACACACACACACACACACTTGCAGGTAAGGAAACACACACACACACACACACTTGCAGGTAAGGAAACACACACACACACACACACTTGCAGGTAAGGAAACACACACACACACACACACTTGCAGGTAAGGAAACACACACACACACACACACTTGCAGGTAAGGAAACACACACACACACACACACTTGCAGGTAAGGAAACACACACACACACACACACTTGCAGGTAAGGACACACACACAAACACACACACTTGCAGGTAAGGACACACACACACACACACACACTTGCAGGTAAGGACACACACACAAACACACACACTTGCAGGTAAGGGCACACACAAACACACACACTTGCAGATGGGGCACACACACAAACACACACTTGCAGATAAGCACACAAACACTGCAGCTAAGGGCACACACACACACACACACACACACACTTGCAGATAAGGGCGACACACAATACACACACACTTGCAGCTATAAGGAATAATACACACACACTTGCAGATATGACACACACACACACACACACCTTGCAGATAAGGGCAATAACACAAACACACAATTTCCTGTAGGTGTAAGGACACACACACTTGCAGATAAGGGCACACACACACACACTTGCAGATAAGGGCACACACACACTTGCAGATAAGGACACACACACACACACACACACTTGCAGATAAGGACACACACACAACCACACACTTGCAGGTAAGGAAACACACACACACACACACTTGCAGGTAAGGACACACACCCACACACACACACACACACATACACACACACACACACACACACACTTGCAGATGGGGTAATTGCCACACACACTTGCACATAAGGACAAACACACACTTGCAGATAAGGACACACACACACACTTGCAGATAAGGACACACACACACACTTGCACATAAGGACACACACACAACCACACACTTGCAGGTAAGGAAACACACACACTTGCAGGTAAGACACACACACACACACACTTGCAGATAAGGACACACACACACACTTGCAGATAAGGACACACACACACACACACACACACTTGCAGATAAGGCACACACACACACACACTGTGGATATACACACACAAACACACACACTTGCAGATAAGGACACACACACACCTGTGATAAGGGCAGGCACACACACACACACACACACACACACACACTTGCAGGTAAGGACACACACACACACACACACACACACTTGCAGGTAAGGACAAACACACACACTTGCAGATAAGAGCACACACAAACACACACACACACACACACACACTTGCAGATAAGGGCACACACACACACACACACACACACACACACACACACACACACAATTTTGCAGATAAGACACACACGCGGTAGATAAGGACACACACACACACACACACTTGCAGATAAGGACACACACACACACAAACACACACACTTGCAGGTAAGGACACACACACACACTTGCAGATAAGGACACACACACACTTGCAGATAAGGACACACACACAACCACACACTTGCAGGTAAGGAAACACACAAACACACACACACACTTGCAGGTAAGGACACACACACACACGCACACACTTGCAGATAAGGGCACACACACTCACACACACACACACAAACACACACACTTGCAGGTAAGGACACACACACACTTGCAGGTAAGGACACACACACACACACACACTTGCAGGTAAGGACACACACACACACACACACTTGCAGGTAAGGACACACACACACACACACACACACACTTGCAGGTAAGGACACACACACACACACACACACTTGCAGGTAAGGACACACACACACACACTTGCAGGTAAGGACACACACACACACACACACACACACACTTGCAGGTAAGGACACACACACACACACACACACTTGCAGGTAAGGACACACACACACACACACACACTTGCAGGTAAGAACACACACACACACACACTTGCAGATAAGGACACACACACACACACACACACTTGCAGGTAAGGACACACATCAATACACACAGCACACTTGCAGGTAAGGACACACACACACACACACACACTTGCAGGTAAGGACACACACACACACACACACTTGCGGGTAAGGACACACACACACACACTTGCGGGTAAGGACACACACACACACACACTTGCGGGTAAGGACACACACACACACACACACTTGCGGGTAAGGACACACACACACACTTGCAGGTAAGGACACACACACACACACTTTGCAGGTAAGGACACACACCACACACTTGCAGGTAAGGACACACCACACACACACACACACTTGCGGGTAAGACACACACACACACACTTTGCGGGTAAGGACACACACACACACACTTGCAGGTAAGGACACACACACACACTGCGGGTAAGGAACACACACACACACACACACACACTTGCAGGTAAGAACACACAGACTTGCAGATAAGGGGACACACACACACACACACAGACTTGCAGATAAGGGGACACACACACACACACTTGCAGGTAAGGACACATACACTTGCGGGTAACGACACACACACACTTGCGGGTAAGGACACACACACACACACAAACACACACTTGCGGGTAAGGACACACACACACACACTTGCGGGTAAGGACACACACACACACACACACACACTTGCAGGTAAGGACACACAGTTCAGTGTTCTGTTACAGGTCAGATAATCGTCCGTCCTGTGAGTAAAAGATGATGAGACTGTGTGTGTATTTGGAATTAAATCCCCAGATTCCAGGTTTTTTGATGGAGTTTAAACGTCTCTAAACACTTTACATGCTCAGGAACTCCTCTCTTATCTGTAAATAAAAAATCAGTAAATACTATTAATTTGGACAGTTAGTCATAATTGTATATGTACAAAAGTATTTGCCCAAACCTGCAGTGACGTTGTACCCAAACACACACTCTTCAGTATGGAGTGCCCCCCCCCCCCTCCCTTCACCTTCAGATGACGGAGAGTTTCTGTGTGAGTTCGTGTCCGTTCATTCTGTAGAGCGTTTTTGAGGTCAGACACTGATGTTGGACGAGAAGGTCCGGCTCACAATCTCCGCTCCAGTTCATCACAGAGGTGCTTGATGGGTTGAGGTCAGGGCTCTGTGTTTGGGCCGCTCGAGTTCTTCCACACCAAACTCATCACACCGTGTCTGTTTAGTGCTCGCTTTGTGCGCTGGGCCAGAGTCACGTTGGAATAGAAAAGAGCCTTCAACAAACTGTTGGAAGTGCAGCTTTGTCCAAGATGTCTCAGTACACTAAGCATTAAGATTGTCCTTCACTGGGGATAAGGGACCTGACTGAAACACCTGTATTCAATAATTAACAGGTTTGGACAAATACTTTTGTCCACATATTTTATGTTTTTGGAATTAATGTATTATTTATTTAAAATACTATTACTAAATAATCTATTGCTAAGAATATAATAATAAACTCTCCAGTGATTTGTGTCTAAGACGTTTTACTTAATAATAGTCATATATTATTTAATCATTGTGTTAATGTGAAGGAATAGGAGAGGACATTTTTATTTATATACAATTAAATATTTTCTATTTCGTTCTTTATAGTTGGCTGGGTGTGTGTGTCTGTGTGTGTGTATGTGTGTGTGTGTACGTACGTACCCATATCTCAGGTTCAGACTCCTTCCAGGTGAGCGTGAGCGCACTTTCGGTCCAGGAGCGAGTCCGTGTCCATGTTCCCGCCCCTTTGGATCGGAGTGACGGCTCCTTCCTGGTGAGATTCCGGCTTTACTCGAGCGCGGTTAATGGTCTGAAGGTGGAGGTGTTTCATAAACACACACCTGTGGCTCAATCTCCATACACACTGACAGGTGTGTGTGTGTGTGTGTGTGACGTTTAACATTCTGCACTAGAACACAGTGTAAAATATCATTTGTGTGTTTAATCTCAGTCCTGAGCATCCAAGGCTGAGACTTTCTGCTGACCTGCGAGGGGATGGGGCCTAATATTCTAATGAGCAGCTTGATTGACAGACAGCTTAAACCTTTAGTCTTTAGAGTTTAAGACTTTAACATATTTATTTATTTAAATGTTTACATGTTTGTTAATTATCAGTATTGTATATTTGATTAATTATTTCCTCACACATTGTATTAATAAATCAAATTGCTTGGTGACTATGTGGGTGGAGCTTACAGAAGACAAGACCCACCCATTTTTGTTTAGAAATAAGAGATTTTTGTGACGTTCATGTAGGTATTTAATAGTATTGTTGCTGTTATAAACACCTCTTTGTGGCCCCGCCCCCTGCTGCAGGAGCGGTGCATCACGAGGACTGCGATTGTCCCGGTGAGGACGCGGAGGCGTGGCTGCGCATGCTGAAGTGTCCGAGTGCAGAGCCTCAGATCCAGCAGGATTTCAGCGCGTTTCCCTCCATCGAGTTGCAGCGCGTGAGACAGGAAGTGCCCTCACGCTTCTCTGACCGCGGCGTCATCCATTACACCATTATCGACAACCAGCTGCACCGCCGCGCGCTCGGGAGGTACACCGACTTCAAGATGTTCTCTGACGAGATGTTGCTTTCACTTACGCGCAAAGTGAGGAGTTCACACCCCTCTCACACCCTCACAAACAGACCGCCGTCCCGCGGCTCTTCTGATCAGCCGGCTGTTCGTCTCCTCATAGGTCCGCGTGCCTGACGTCGAGTTCTTCATTAACGTCGGGGACTGGCCGTTAGAGACGCGCAGAGTTTCAGACGTTCCCGGGCCAGTTCCCATCGTCTCGTGGTGCGGGTCGAGGGACACACGTGACATCATCCTGCCCACCTATGACATCACACATTCCACCTTAGAGACGATGAGGGGCGTGTCCAACGACCTGCTGTCTGTACAGGGAAATACAGGTGTGTGTGTGTTCACTTATTCATGCATTTTATTTTTTTATTTATATAAATTGGTTATATAAATAAAATGTATATTTTTGATTGGTTATAATATAATAAAAATATATAATTATATATAATCTTTATTTCTTGCATTAATTTTTAGATAACATTGAATTTAACACAGTACATTTATTTATGCATTTGTTTCACATGCCTTCCTTTGATTTTGGGAACATTTTATTTGTTTCACTTTTCCGTGAAAACATTACGTTTCTTAACATTTTATTGTTATTACAATGGAACCTCGGATTGTGAGTAATGCGGTTTACGAGCAAAAAGGAGGAGTGTTGCTATGTAAAACGTGTCAAGGGAAGGGGCTAATTCCACACACACACACACACACACACACACGGCGCCTGCGCGCACCAACGGAAACACTTATCTGTCGGGATTTATTTGTACTTTGTTAAAGGTAAATTGCAGGTTAATTTGGTTTATTTTTACTTTATAGATTGTATTAATTATTTTTATGTATTTTTTTGGGCTGTGGAACGAATAATTAGAGTTTTCATTATTTCTTATGGGAAAATTATTTGGTTTACAAGTGTTTTGGAACACGAGCCCACTCCCGGAACGAATTATGCTCGTAATCCAAGGTTCCACTGTATTATTATTATTATTATTATTATTATTATTATTATTTACATTGGTTGTGTGTGTGAGAGGTGATTGAGACTGGTGCGTCTCTGCAGGTCCCGCGTGGAGGAATAAAACGGAGCGAGCGTTTTTCCGAGGCAGAGACAGTCGTGAGGAACGATTAAACCTCGTGTCCATGTCCAAGGAAAACCCAGAGCTGCTGGACGCCGGGATCACGGCTTTCTTCTTCTTCCGCGAACGAGAGAAAGATCTCGGCAAAGCACCACTCGTCGGCTTCTTCGACTTCTTTAAGGTGAGAATCAAAAACAAACAAACAAACAAACAACAAAATTATATTTATAAAAACACCACTATAATTAAATTACTAAAATAACATGTATTACTTTAAGTAAATCTTAGAGTTAGCAGAGTGGTGTAGTGGTTAGCAGGGTCGAGTCTACGAGTTCCACTGCAGGGAGTTTGACTGTTCTCCTCATGCTTGGTGGGTTTCTCTGGTTTCCTCACACAGTCTAAACACATGCATATTAGGATAATTGCTGTTCCCAAATGTGCGTGGGTTCGCGTGCGTGGGTTCGCGTGCGTGGGTTCGCGTGCGTGGGTTCGCGTGCGTGGGTTCGCGTGCGTGGGTTCGCGTGCGCGGGTTCGCGTGGGTGTGTATGTGTTTCTGTTTCTGTGTGTGTGTGTGTGTGTCGGTGTGTCGGTCTGTCTGTCTGCCTGTCGGTGTGTCGGTCTGTCTGTCTGCCTGTCTGTCTGTCTGTCTGTCTGTCGGTGTGCGTGTGTGTATGCACCTTCAATGGATTGGCACCCTGTCCAACGTGTACCGCGCCTCGTGCTCTGCCATCTTGGACAGGCTCCGCCTCCATGACCCTGTATGTAGGAATGAATGAATTAAATAAAACTGCGAACACACAGCATTGAGAGGAAATCACACACACACTTGTTAAACATTTATGTATTCAGTAACAAAGTGAAATTGGTAGTGCGTGTGTGTGTGTTTAGTACAAGTACCAGGTGAACGTGGATGGGACCGTCGCTGCGTACAGGTTTCCCTACCTGATGCTGGGGAACAGTGTGGTGATGAAGCAGGACTCGTCATATTACGAACACTTTTACGCACACCTCAGGCCTGGGCGCCATTACTTACAGCTCAAGAGAGATCTGTCTGATCTGATTGAGAAAATCCAGTGGGCAAAGGTGAGAAGAGTGAGTGATTACTGTAATGACACTGAGTGAGTGTGATCTAGAGCACTAACTCAGACTGGGAGTGCTATCACTTCATCAGTCACATCTGTGTGCATGCTGGGAAAACAGTGTAACTGTGTGTGTGTGTGTGTGTGTGTGTGTGTGTAACAGGAGAATGATGATGAAGTGGAGGCCATAGCGAGGGCGGGGCAGGTGCTGGTCAGAGAGCTGCTGCAGCCTCACAGACTCTACTGTTACTACTACATGGTTCTGAAGGTAATGCTCACCACTCACTCTCACCGCTTGCTCTCTCTCTCGCCCTGTATCCTCACACTCACTTTCACCTCTCACCTCACACTCACTCTCACCCCATTTTCACTCTCACCCCTCTCTCACTCTCACCCTCATTCTCACACTCACTGTCACCCCCTAACCCCTCACTCTCACTCTGACCCCACTCTCAACCCTCACTCTCACCCTAAATATCACCCCTTACTCCTTACTCACACCTTGGCCAAGCCTTCGGAAATGTCACACACACACACTGTCTTTGGTACTGTAATGCATACTGCGATGTCATTGGCTCTCTGATGCTGAAGGTTCACAGCTTTAGGGATCGAAATGTGCTCCAGAATGACGAAGTGTCCTAAGCTCTCCATGGCACTGAAGTCATTCGGTCGGTGCCAGAAGCTGTTGTGTTTCGGTACCGGGCTACGTTGCTCCTCTCAGCAATAACTCTTCTACTGTTAATGCTAGTGTTAGTGTTAGTACTGTTACTGATCCTACTGTTACTAATAGTCCTGTTACTCTTCTTGTTAGTCTACACACCACTACTGGTACCTCTACTAACACATAATGCTAATGATAAAGGAGAGTATAAAACAGTAATAAACAATACCATTATACAGTAATAAACATCTGTAATTACCTTCAGTAATTAATAAACACACTTCAGCAGTCCACTACACTGAAGCGATGGTTACTACACAGTAATAAACACACCTGATCTCTGTACGATAAGACACACCTTTGTTCGTCCCACAGTAAGGAGGAAATGTCTTTGTTACAGCAGCGAAGAAAAAGAAATTGTGCAAATAAAAAAATTGGAGACAGTACAGTGTATAAATACAATAGAAAAGAAAAAAACAATACAATAATCTAGTTCCAAGAAATTGCAGAAGAGTAATACTGCACAGTTTAACATGACGTGTGTGTTTCTCAGTCGTACGCAGATCGCCAGGTGGGAGACCCCGCTGTTCACCCCGACATGGAGAGAGTGAGACAGCCGTCTGACCCCGGCGCAGCATGCGACTGTCTCAGGGGGACACGGGCACGAGCGAGCGAGGAGCTCTGAAAGAGGAACCTGATCATCACCTCTCAGACCCGAGGTTCCTGCAGAGAGGCTTCACATTCCTGACACACACACACACACACACACACACACACACACACACACACACACACACACACACACACACACACGCTCGCTCGCTCGCCTTTACATCTTGTCCAGTGTGGGTGTGTCCCAAATCACACACCATGTCCACTACACAGGCAACAGAAGCACCTGCTCATCGAGCTTATAGCACACATACGCACGACTGTCTCTTTCAGCAGTTAAGGACTATGTGCTGTGTATGCTGGAGTACGTGTGTGTGTGTGTGTGTGTGTGTGTGTGTGTGTGTGTGTGTGTGTGTGTGTGGATACGAGAAGGGCAGTATGGGGTAAATAATGTCTTAATTTAATGTGAATGGCTCACGCACACACACACACACTGATTGTAATTGTGTATGCAAGGACCCTTTTAGTGTATTATATCCTCTCTCTCTCTAAAAAAAGCCCAGCTTTTAAGCTAATTGTTTACTGTCCTGTACTGTAACAACTGCAACATCAGCACACTGTGCGTGTGTATACATTTATTGCTCTCAGATTCTTTCCGAGTTATTCCTCATGTTCGATCTCCACAATGAATAAAATAACTTTAATCTAATTTTTTTTAAAGAGCAAAGAACGCGATGTTCATAATTCTCAAAATCATCTACATGATAAACGCTCCTCTTTATTAGATTAAATAGAATTAAATGTTATTTGTGAAATTTCCTAGATCCTGGACTCGGTCACAGAGCAGCGTTACTGGAATAAATATTCTGGATATAAATGTGAAAATGTAGGAAATGTTTACATCAGTAGCTTTATTAATGAGTCCCTTTTCTTCACCTGCATTAATCTGTTCATCCTCTTCGTGTGTGTCTGAGTGAGACGATTTGATCTGATGATAAACACTTGTAGAGGTTGATTGTGGAGATGTGAGCGGCGACAGTCGTCGGTTCTCTAAAGAGGACCTGAAGGGACGATGGGTGAGACGTGTGTCTGTGTCCTGTATTGTGTGTGTTTGTGTGTGTGTGTGGTGTTTATAGACTGTTGAGCTGATGATTCCGGGGCTTTGTGATAACACTAATGTTTGT
Source organism: Clarias magur (assembly GCA_013621035.1). Classification (NCBI taxonomy): domain Eukaryota; kingdom Metazoa; phylum Chordata; class Actinopteri; order Siluriformes; family Clariidae; genus Clarias; species Clarias magur. Next base: position 37,913 of record QNUK01000359.1, read on the forward strand.
TGTCTGGTTTTGTAGAAAGCATTTGTATTTTTTTACAGGATTTGAGTATTAAAATCTATTAAGTGTTTAATAAACAGAAATGCTGAGTGTGGAGTTGAGTGTTTAAGTGTCACGTCTCATACAAAGCATTGATGTTTGTTCTGTTGATATTTTCATATCTTGATGATATTTTGATGCCAGGAGGTGGCAGTGTCACAAAAGAAGAAGCTTTACTGTCACAGAACACAAGGATGTGTGGATGATGAACGCTGTTTCAATCTGCTGTAGAAGTCTGAGATATTTTTAAGAAATTTGATGATTATTTTACTCCGATTAGTAGGTCTCATTTAATCACTCGCTCAACATCTATACCACTTTATCCTGTATACAAGGTCGCCGGGGCGGAGCTTATCCCTGGAGACTTAGGACACGAGGCGGGGTACAGTACACACTGGACAAGGTGCAAATCCATCAGAGGGTGCACACAAACATACACTAGGGCCAATTTGGGAACGGCAGTTAGCCTAACCTGTGTGTCCTTGGACTGTGGGAGGAAACCCACCACCATGGGGAGAACATGCAAACTCTAGGTTCAATCTGATCATTTTTAAAAGGGGGAATTGATTCTGAATTGAAAACTGAGCAACAAAAGCAATGTAGTCAATGGAATCACATTACAGATTCCATAAAGGAGGAGGAGGAGGAGGAAACTCTCCACCCAGGATGCTGATTCGACTCCGTCTTACTTTCTCCCTCTTTCTCTTACTTTCTACATTTATTCCCTTTTCCTCTCCTCATCTCAGATTGTGCTGCACAGCATTTCCTCACGTCCAGCCCTCGGGCCGTGTGTGTTTGGAAACAGAGCCGAGGTGTGTTTTATACACACCGTCGTGTGACCACGCCCCTCATCAGGACTGTTTCAGACTCACGGCTCGTCATCTTGCCTGACGTCTGTCTCTGAGCTTTGTGAAGGAGAGAGATGGAGATCCGGGTCGCAGCGCTTCAGTCTGATTAAATCTGATTAAAGCAGATTGGATGGATGGCAGAGGGAAGCAGGTCCGCCGATGAGGATGAGCCGGTTCAGTGCTGTGGACCAGCGAGGATGAAGTGATCACATAACATTAGTCTCTCAGTCGACAGGCTGCAGAGTTTCACATGATCTATGCAAATTAGGAAATGCCCCAAGACTTCCTGCCATCCAGAGAAGCCGTAACGTGATGCATTTGATGACTGAAATGACGTCCAATACAGGACAAAAGTAAAAAAAAAAAAAAAAGCTCAGTCTTTAAATCTGTAATATCTGACTTTTACGTTACATTTAATCGTTTGCAGTGCTCATTTCCTTCCTATTTCTTTCCCCTTTCCCCTGCGAGTGTCCTGTAGGGGGCGTTGTTGCTTCACGCATCCTGTTTCTTTTCTGTGTGCTTTAATCTTAAAGCCCTCTGAGTTTTTATATGATTTTTGTTCTCTCAGATGCTGAAAGAGGTTTTTGAAAAGGAGTCTGAAAAGACGGCGATGAGTCCTCGTGCCTGAGAAACGTGACGATGCCAAGTGAAACGGAGACATGGAATTTTCTCTTTTAGAGAGTGAGAGAGAGAGAGAGAGAGGAGCTGGAGGTACAATGAAGAGCTGCGTCCTTTCAGCCCTTCACATTAACGCAGTGTTGATTATAACAGTGTGAGCGGCGAGAATTTCCTCTGCAGCCTGTGTGTGTGTGTTGCAGGGCGGGTTGTTCATTAGGATTATACATTTATTTATATTCTTAATCTATAGAATATATAGATAATATATTCTTATCTAATCTTTAGGTTTTAGTTGTACATATTTGATGTATATTTATCTAAACATTCTCCTGTGTCTTCGGTGCAGATTTCTGCATTTTTCCTGTGAATCTGCACAAACATCTCTACAGTCACCGGAATTCTGTACAGGAATATTCTGTATAAAATAAGCCCCCCCCCACACACACACACACACAGGTTTTTTTATTTAATATGCTGCAGTCATTGAAGCTGAACCTCACACACGCCTTGTTACACACAGCATATGGGATAAAGTGATATGGAGAGAGAGGAAGATGAAAAGGGACTGAGAGTAGAGAGCGAGAGATGTAGACGGATGGACGGATGAGAAGAGAAGAAGCACATGAACCCTCTGGAATGTCTGGGTTTCTATATTACTCATAAAAACAAGCTTTCATCTTCATTCTTCTCCTAAAAGCAGCAGACTGCAGCAGTGAGTGTGTGAGGAAACCTCAGCAGCAGCTTAGAACTTCTCCAGAAGCTAATCAAATGATTATTTTATTACTAGTGAAGAGGGGTTTTAAGTAGATGAGAGGTGTAGCTTAAGGACATTCCACACACTGTGAAGAAAATCCTGTGAAATCATTTGTAAAGACATGTTTAGAGTATGTAGAATGTGCAGAATGTCCCCCTGCCCCCCTCTGTCGAGACCTGCTCTGATTTCTCTCCTGTTAATCTTCATCCAGGTTCCTTTGAGAACAGAACCCGCTGCACATCTCCATGTGCACTGTCCTGCCCTCCTCACCCTCCACCATGTCTATTAGAGCTCAGTGTTTAGTTTATCAGCACACACGGCTGGATTATTATTATTTTTTGTCTATAACAACAATGAGCAAGTAAATCTGTATATATTTGGACTCTGTGAAGAGGCACAAACCTACACACTGCTGCACTCCTCCTTTGACTAACGTATCTGCTATCAATGATCATTTTTCAGAGATGACATTTCAGATTTGGTAGGATTTTTTTTTACCGAGCATGGATGAACGTTTGCGTTTTTTAAAAATCCTGATTTGGGATCAAGTTTGAATCTGAGTTAACGTTTAACTGAACAGAATCAATCAAAACATTGTGAGGCAATTAAATTGTAGTGCATTTTAAATATTTCTTACAGAAAACAAATCTATAATATTATTGTACATGGTTAATAGTATTGAGTTGTTTGTGGTTTAATAGTGCGGTCAATAGTAAGAATTATTGATCGAGCAACAACGTGTGTGAATGGGATGCGTGTGGTGATGGGACGGTACCACTTTACCATGAAGCAGTTTGCACTTTGAATTACTATTGTGTATGAAATGTGCTTTACAAACAAACTTGACTTGCCATGAAGACGGTCCTGTCCTCGGCTGATGCAGACAGCTCTCTACTGAGGACTCGTGACTGCAGTCTCTTGATAGTTCAGTTCTGGGGTTTCCTACAGTCTACCTGAGCCTCCAATAACCAACTGGACTCTATATGAACTTAAACACATCTCCTGTGATACTGAACTTCCAGCCTCCTAACACACAGTATGAATGCAGATCAATCCCTGCTATCCGTTATCACCCAGATGAGAATGGGTTCCCTGGTGAGTCTGGTTCCTCTCAAGGTTTCTTCCCATTACCATCTCGGGGAGTTTTTCCCTCAGCACCATTTGCTCTCGGCTCGTTGATCAGGGGCGATCTGATCATTCTGATTCACACACTCACATTTCATACAAACTTCAATAATTATTTTGATTGTGTAAAGCTGCTTTGCGACAATAGCAACTTTTAAAAGCGCTTTACAAATAAAATTGTATTGAAGTGAAATTGAATCAGGGATGGTCTGATATCATTAAAATCATCTATAGAACTTATTTCCATTATTTTTTTATTCTGTAAAGCTGCTTTGCAACATTGACATTGTTTTAAGCTCTACATAAATAAAACTGAATAGAATGCTTCTTGCCGCTTCAGATCTTCAGGGAATAAAAAAAAAAAATCCTGATGTCTGATACGTCCGATTTCCAGCAGGCTGCGTCCCCGCTCCGGGAACATGTCACTTGGTAGCAGGATTGTCTTGTCCCAGTTTCGTCGTTGTGTTTACGCAGCATGTTGCTGAGGTCCATGTGGAGACAGTCTGTTGGACACTGATGCAATTCGCAGTAATGTCGCTCTGTCAGAATCTCTGAAGGAAAGTTGCAGTAAAAGTCCTCCGCGTTTTGCTCCTGTTGAGCGACGACATCATCCTGAGCCCTGGCGGTTCTGCTACGAGCATCAGTTCCTGTCTGGTCTGTCTCAGTTTCCTGAGCTAAAAAAGTTCAACAGTTAATTATTGCATACTTCTACAATATATAGTATTTATTTATTTATTTAAGTCTGAGAAACAGACACAGTGTGAGATGGCGGTGTTGAGAATAAAAAATGAACACTGCTGCCCTTTTCGTGTTTTTTTTTTTTGCTTTTGTAAGTTGAAAATTTCCAATGGTTTAAAGATCATGAGTTGTGATGCGATGTTAAAGTTTATTCTTAGCAGAGCTCAGAGGAATCGATGCTAAGTGTACTGTTTTTTATAATTCTGCTCATACAGACATCTCTTAATAATTTACCAGCACATTTAGGGAATTGCTGAATGACTTTGCTGTCTGAAGGATATACCCTAGCAAAAGCCTTAGTGATTATTCATTAGCCAATACGCGCGGTGTACGGCGTTTCATTTTAAACACACTTCTTAAATGTAAAGTTCAATAGTCATGTAGTGTTGTTCACGATTATTAGCAGAGCATAACATATAGTTTAGCCAGTTAGCAGAAAGGGAGGAGCCTAAGACAGTTCAGAAAACAATGAAGACCACAGTGTCATCAGTTATTTCAGACAACCGTTACAGATTGTACTTTCATTTAACAAAATCTTTACTTTAGACTTAAAAATAGATTTAAAGTCTCTTTATTGCTGTTTTTATATTTAATCCTAAATTATTAAATTTAGTGATCATTCTCATGCAGTGAAAGAAATTAAAAGGACAGTGTGGTATGGCCCTCATTTGCATATTGAATCTGATTGGTTCTCACACATTATGAAAGACTTTCTGTAATCTGATCACTGAGTCTAATTTTCCACTGTATTTAAAAATAAAATCAGGGAGAACTGTTCCCTCCCACACGGCTGGTTTCCCCCAGAAGGCTGTAAACTCAGTGTAGCTCAGGTTTGTCCTTGAGAGTTGAAATGTCACGAAGCTCCATTGATCTGTTGAGGTTTTTCCGATGACGCGCGGCGAGCTGTGGTTCCATTCTGATGGATTGCCGTCACCGCTGAAGATCAGAGAGAATTAACGCTGAGGATGAAACATCTGAGAGCTGCACGGTCAGCATCATCAGCAGCGTCAGCATCGTCAGCCCGTTTCACTTCCCGTATGAAACTTTAAATCCAGCTGAGGACGGCAGTGCAGTACCAACACAACCTCTCTGTGCTGCGATTGCGAAAAAGTCCAGGCCGAGACATGACACCATGCTCCGAGTCTGAAATTAGTTTTTTTTTTTTTTATTATTAGTTTTTTTAAATACTCTGGTCGGGCTTTAACTGCTGACTCACTTCAGGAAATCAATGAGCTGTTTACGCTTGTACAACATCCTGAATGGAGATAATTAAACCACTGAATGAATGAATAGTTTTTGCCTTGAAGTGTAACTCAGTCGGAGTTTCATCTGCGACGCAAATGTCGTTCTACAAATTCTCCATTTATGGAAATTAATGGAGTGTTGAAAGAAATATAAAGGAGCAATTAAATACGTTATTAGTTTTTGGTAACAACGTGAAATTAATATGATGGAGAAGTTTCATCTTCTCAAATGAAAACCAGCACAGATTTTGCCGTCTAATGTAATAATTGTTCCAGTTTGACCTGGCAGGCATCTTTACTCCTCTTTGTTGTTTGTTTGTAGTTTTTGTTGTCAGTGTCTGTTTTTAGACTCATTTCTTTTGTATATTTGAAATGCACGAGCCCCTGAATAGAGACCAGGATGTGGTTTTCCTAGTTGACTTGCCTCAGGGCTTGAACCCTCTGAGGTAATTGAGAACGTAACAATATGAGACAAGTTTCTGAATCTAATTCCAGCTAAAAGTGTTTAAGACAATGTTGAGGCGTAGAGTTCTAGTACTGGAGTAACTGGAGACATGATGTGTCAGACACTCTTTCCCACCTGAGGCTAATAGAGCAGAGGGGGTGGAGCCTACAGAAGTATAAAGTGGTGGAACTCGGTGTCTGATCAGAAGAAGCGTGATCTGATCCGTCATCTCTGTTTGGTGCAACACTTTCAATATTGTCTTCAGTTTAAGACAAGAGCATTATAAATATCCTGGGATTAAATCTTCAGCTAGTGTTCCATCTCAGAAGATCCCTTTTCAGTCTCGAAGGGGCTGTGGAAATAAATCCACATCTCTGCAGTCACTTTTTAAGACTAAAATAATCACTTTGTGCAACATGAGCTGAGCTTCATGTGGCGTTTTCTCCCACGGAGGAGGAAAGAGACGCTCATGAAGCTGAGAATGGGCATACGCTATCTCAGACCCTCGCCGTGTCCCCGTGTGATCTCATTAATTACTCGGCCTCATGTGGTCTCGTTGCTCGGCTGGGGCTGCGCCGCCTCTCCGTGTCCCGCTGCTTGTTTTTCCAAGCTGTCCCCGCTTTACACTGCGGATAATATTCCACACGTCCGTGTTCTTTACCCGCGCCCGCCCACGTTCCAGTTCAGATCGAACAGGACGGAGGACAGCAGAGACTTTTTTTTTTTCTCTCCAGCTTGGCACTTGTTGGGGTTTATTCTTTTTCTCGCTCTTTAGCTTTGTTCTGTTTAATGGCCTGAATCGCAGGGGTTGCACTTGCATCTTCCGAAGTTTCTGAACTTGCAGCTTGTGAACTCGCAGGGTGTGGACTCGCACAGTGAGAGCGAACAGGGTGTGCACTCGCATGTGTAAACATGCAGGTTCCAAATGCACAAAGTGTGTAATCACAGGTTTGAGACGCTATGATGCTATTTGTCTCGTTTGGGATTAGACATTTTCTCCTGGGATTCCAACTGGATTACTTGTTTATCAGCTCCACCCATCGCGCAGGCCACTGTGTACGACGATAGCTCAGCTGTTATGCTGCATAAAGTATTGGCCCCCTCTTTATGCCAATACTTGGGGGGGGCGGGGGTGTCAATATTTTCTGCAGTTATTATTGCCATGCCAGCACACAAGAAACTCTAAACAGCATTGGGAATATATGTTCAGGACAGGGAGTACTATGTGTGGTGAGAGGTTCCTGATTTCTGTGTGTGTGGGTGTGTGTGGGTGTAAAATAATCATTATAATGTCCAGAGGATGGACAGGTGAAGCTCAGAGCACTTCTACACCTTATTATCCTGTGCTGGAGTGTGTGTGTGGGTGTGCGTGTGTGTGTGGGCTGCTTATGTCCCCAGGTGGCATACAAGTATGAAGGCCCAGGATGTCAATTACAGCAGATGGGTAAACAATAAGACCGAGAACGCTGAGTAATGAAGAATTACACCATAAATAAGAGAGAGAGAGAGAGAGAGAGAGAGAGAGACAGGCTATCTCACTCTCTTTGTCTCACAAATGAGCAGAGATGTAATTATAGATAGCGGTAAGTTTAATTAGACCCAGTTGGAGAAGAATAAAACACACATTATCCTCTGAATTCATGCTGTCTGTCCTCGGAGTCGTCCAGGCCAGGAGAGACAAGCGAGTCGATGTTCGCCGGAGTCGCGTGAAGCTGCAGATGTAACGAGGTGTCGCGTGTTTCATTCACAATCAGAGCAACAGCTTCCTCGGGTGAGATTTTTATTCTACTCGGACCTTTGACTTTGTCCTCATGAATCTTCACCTGCCTGAATAAACCAGAGAAATCAATCACGCAGCGGCGTCTGGTGAAGTTAAGATGAGCAGTAACGAGGCTCGTGGAATTCTCCGTCGTGTCGTTTAGTACAAATCACTCAGGGTTACAGAGCAGTAATAAAAACAGGTAACACTTAAAACCTGAAAAATTCACGCTGCTTGTGACACGCAGTCCTGCAGAAAACCATCGCGAGGAGAACGTGTTTAGAAAGTGTCTCTCTGTCATAATACTCTGTCGTAATTACTTGTGACGTAATAATCTTAGTTAGGATATTTCACAGTGTAAATCATTTGGAACTGGGATTTTCATTCACTTCATCAGCAGAACTAGTCAACGGAGCGGTGGACAGGCGTGTCATTAACACATCTTTGTGCTGTTTTCAGATTTATTCTGTGTAGAATAAATTCTGTGTAGGAGGAGACGACAAACTGAAGGAGACGGAAATGAGACAAGTTCAGAGAACTGTCTGTCTATGTATCTGTCTACCTGCCTGTCTGTGTCTCCGTCTACTTATCTGTCTTTTTAACATTTTATCACTAAATGTTTAATCAAAAATGTTCAGATAAACATAATAAATCTCGCATTAGTAAGTCTAAGTGTGTGTGTGTGTGTGAGAGAGAGAGAGAGCGAGAGAGAGAGTGTGTGTTTGTCATTAGATACTTATAGCAGTTTTATTTTCTAAAATCCTGCAAGAAAGAGAGAGAGATCAGACAGTAAACATTAATGCAGCTGAACTGAGTCAACATCAGTCTCCAGCTCTGAGTCACAGCTCCTGCGAGTACTACTGGATTTATGTTTTATTAAAAATGATTTGTGTGTTTAATCATCATAAATGAAGACTTTAAAATACCGTCCTTGTCCTGATTTGTTGATTCTGTTCAGCGTTGCTGATCAACCAGGTGTTAGAGCATCACCACTTTTTCTCCACAGGTTTCAGCCACAGCACTTTGGTATAGAGCAATAAATGCAGAAAGACAGACAGACAGACAGATAGGTAGATAGATAACATTAGGAGACTCATCTGGTTCCTGATCCTCCTTGTTTGTATTTATTTAATCTATTTTACGAAACAGTGTTAGTGTATGTAACGTAATATAAAGCGAAACATCAACAAAATAAAACACAGAACCTTTTTTCTCCTTATAAAGAATCAGAAACAGCAGAACTAAACTCCCCAGACAGAGAGAGAGAGAGACAGAGGGAGAGAGAGACCCACAGAGAGAGAGAGAGAGAGAGAGAGAGAGAGAGAGAGAAAGAGACACAGAGAGACAGAAACCTCGACTGTGTTCATTTCCTCATGTTCTGCCCCATACTGAACTAAATTACTGTGAGAATAAATAAAACATTTGTTTCTTTCTTTTTGGAGGAAAGTTAAACAGCTGAACGTCTTGCAGTGTTGCTACACACACACACACACACACACACACAAAGAACTCTTCTCTAATATGTTCAGCTCCTCGTCCTTCACATCACACTGCCTTTATGATTTATTATCACATTTATTAGCTTATTAAACTCCTCTGGATTGAGACAGAGTCACAGTCAGTCAACACACAACAGTAAACACCAACACACACACAACACAAATATGCCCAACAAATATATACCACGTGGAGTATTTACTTGAAGTAAATATTGATGTGGAAAATGTAACTGGATGGATGGAAGGTTTACATGATGTGTGTGTGTGTGTGTGTGTGTGTGTGTGTGTGTGTGTGTGTGTGTGTGTGTGTGTGTGTGTGTGTGTGTGTGTGTGTGTGTGAGAGAGAGAGAGAGAGATAGCAAGAGAGATAAAATGTTTAAGCCCCATATGTACAGCACTATGTATTTTTCGACTGATAATAAATGTATTATAAGCACTTTTTATTGGCGCTCAAAATGATGCAAGTAATAAAATGTTCTATAAAAGACAATAAAAAGTAATGGACTGGAATGTACAGGATCAAAAACAAAAACACCAATAAAAATATGTTTGTAAGAAATGCAAAAGAAACACGATATGAGGTTAAGGTGGGTGGGGTTAAATGTTGGGGTGGCTGAGGTTTTTAAGACATGGGTTAGGGGTTGAGTTGGAGGTGTGCGAGGTGTTTGAGGTTGGAGGTTTTTTAGGTTGGAGGTGTGTGAGGTTAAATGTGTGTGAGGTTGGAGGTGTGTGAGGTTGAGGTTGGAGGTGTGTGAGGTTGAGGTTGGAGGTGTGTGAGGTTGAGGCTGGAGGTGTGTGAGGTTGAGGTTTTTGAGGTTGGCGGTGTGTGAGGTTAAAGGTGTGTGAGATTGAGGTTTTGAGGTTAAATGTGTGTGAGGTGGGAGGAGTTTTGGCTGGCACTCAGATTGGCTCCTCTTCCTCTCCGCTCTTGGCTCGGTCTGGTTGCTGCAGTTTGGATAACATCCTGCCGCCTGGGAAAAGCAATAAACAGCTCACTTCCCTTCGTGTCTCCTGCTTCTTCCAGTTGGTTCAGCCCAGTGTGAGATCAAAGAACAAGCCAATCTGGCAGAAACCAATTAGACGACACGTTGGGGGGTGAGAGCAGGTTCACCTGTTCAGCTCAGTGATTTGTGATGATCAGCGTCTTTAGGTTTCTCATCTGAATATCTCAGCTATGCGTGGGCGTGTCTTCCAGCTTTACTCCTTACTTATTTAAACTTTTATTGTAGAGTCAGCTTTATCGTAGAGACACTTAAATCTGCGCAGTGTGTTCATAAAGAGAGACTTGAGATGATGTAAGAAATCCTCAACACGACTGTCATGTTACTGAGAAAACACAAGCAACTCTTTTCGATTACAAAAAAAACCTTGAGTTTTAAGATAATGTATGAGAGCGAGCACATTAATATCACCCTGCTCTACTGTCAGAGCTGCTGTTATAGAGAATTAATCAACAGATTCTGACCAATCAGACAGCAGAACTCAGCAGCTCTGTACTGTGGGTTATAAACAGTTAATAACTGAGCCATTCATGCTAAAATAAGATGAATAGAATAAGAGCGAGAGTTATTCTTCATGCAGGACAGCAGAGTTCAGCTTTCAGACACCAGGCCTGTGGAGACAAATGGAAAGAAAGTGAAGATGAAGTGAAGTGTTAAAAATCAATATCATGCTCGATATGTTCTCTGTGTGTGTGTGTGTGTGTGTGTGTGTGTGTGTGTGTGTGTGTGTGTGTATGAGAGAGAGTGAGACATTCTGGATTCCAACTATAGTTTTTGCTTAACTCATATTTTAATAGCAGTGTTCAGTATTATCTGTTTATCTGTCTGTCTAGTACTCTCCCTGTTTTATATCTCTCATCTACACTGCTGCCCAAAAACCTCTTAAACACTAATATTTTGTTAGACTGCCAGGGTGTTCAGTTCATGTGTGTAAATGAGTCCTCGTGCTCCCAGAGCCGCTCTCTCACACTGGAATACGGCGCGTGCCATCAGGGAAGAAGAAATCCTCCGTAGATGTGATGTGCTGGTGATTCAGTACATTCAGGTGGTCAGCTGACTTCATTTTATTTCCACATAATGTTGCTGAGTCTCGACCTGAGCGACTGAAGCAACCCCAGATCATAACACTGTCTCCAGAGGCTTGTACAGTGGACAAGGCTCAGTCTGGACTCATCAGGTCATCAGACTTTTTACTGATGAGTCTCACTGACAAGTGGTTTTATTATGAACACACAGCTGTTTAGTCCCAAACCTGTGAGTTCTCATCACACCGTGTGTGTGTGTGTCTCTGTGTGTGTGTGTGTGTGTGTGTGTGTGTGTGTGTGTGTGTGTGTGTGTGTGTGTAAATGCTCTTACTTTCACTATTATACACAGCTCTGATTTCTACTAGACATTTTGTACCATGTGACTTCACCAGGTGTTTAAGTGATCTCCCATCACACACATTCAGGACTTTTTCCTGTGGAGTTGAGGTTCAGCTCCATCCTTTCAGGGTTCAGTGATGTCCTGAATGTCAGTCATTATGCTTCAATCTCCAGTTGTTGTCTTTGAACCCCCTGGTCATCTACAGGCCCACTCCGCCCACTGCTAGTTCATTCTGGCCCAACATTGCCCCATACCCATTCAGTTAAACCCTATTTATTATTCTACATTTACATTAAATAATTTGGCGACGCCCTTATCCAGAGCAACTTACATTTTTATCTCATTCTATATCCGAACAGTGGAGGGTTAAGGGCCTCGCTCAAGGGCCCAAAAGGGACAACTTGTTGGTCATGGGATTTGAACCTGGGATCTTCTGAACCCTAGTCCAATGGCTTAACCACTGAGCGACCCCTAACCCGTAGCCCCTTATTCTGTCATATCATTTCACTGCCTTCACTGATTGATTCTAACCCTGTTCATGTTTCTGACATGTTTCTATGTCAGTATTATGACACCGCGCGGAGGTGACGCGTTCCTGATTATATGCTGAAAAAAATGTTCAGGCTTCAAGGCCATTCTGGAGATTAGGTAACAATTTCAGTGGCTTTCTGCAGAATGACAGCTGAAGGATACGGAGTGTTAAGGTTAATCCTGTGATAAAAGCTCCAATTTCTCCTCCTATGACTGAGTTCAGCTAGCGATTAGCACCACAATCGCCACAATCGAAATGTTTAAGGCAACGATGATGAAAACTGTCATGGAAGAAAAGCTTTAAGTTCCATAGTGTGAACATATTTACTTGCCTATATCTTCCTATACGAGATACCATCTCATCATTCAAACACACACAGTTTTATTACCAGATTAATTCCTTAATTGTACTTAGGGGGAAAAAAGGCTACAGACGATTATAGAATCTGTATTTTACATTTGATCAGTGTTTATTAGCTAACTGACTAACACCAGACCAAAACTCCAATATGTTGTGTCTCTGTTAGCTTTGGCTAAACGAGCATGCTAGTGTTTAACAGTAGCAGACATTAAGTTAGGGTGAAAGGTGATTATTTGGATGGATGAAAATACTTCTGTCATGTCCCGCTAAGCTGCTAAGACTTTTGGGTTCTTTCCGTTCCAGCTGCCTGAAAGTCCAGACTGGACCGCCGGATCTCTTCAGCCAGACTGTCACTCCGCCTGCACACGAAATGCCAGCTTGTCAGATTCCAGAGCCCGGCGCTGCCATCTACCTACATTTCATTCCTGTTTATTTTCCCCTGCAGGAGCCACAAGCAGAAATCAATTACAAGCCAAATGTCACAAGCGAGCAGAATGCCTAATTCAGCTGAATGCTCAAGCGTGCATGCTCACATCTCCTGCATTGACATTCACAGAAATAAACATCTGACGTGACGTCTCACCAGATTGGGGTAAAATGAGATGTAGAGCATCCGTGCACTGTGTTCACAACTAAACTGGGATAAACTGAACGGTCTGAAGAATTTAAAATTTGTGTTTCTGAAAATGTTTCTGCTTTGATTGTCATGTTAATCCGCAAACTGCTTAGCATTAATCTGCAGTTTTTCTACAGTCTTAATACTCTCACAAAAATTTACCAACATTTTTTTGTTGTTAAATAATAACATTGCATCATTTTTAATAAGACCCAAAAATCTTTCCGCCTGCAATGTGACTGAGAAACTGCAAAGAAGTGTACACTCCTCTGTGTCTGAAAAATGATTTACAGCTTTACCTCTGAGACTGAAGACTCCTTCCACTAATGTTAATGTCCTTACAGAAAACTTATTTGCCAAAATAATTTGGTATCAATGTTATTAAATGATTAAAATAAAATACATTTCTTTATGTGTACTTATGAAAAGATCTTGGCTACCTGGAATTTTTTTTTATTTAGTTTTTTTTTTTTTTTTTTGTTATTTTAAATATTTCCCTCTTGAATGTGAGGAAACTATGTGTCTCTCTCCATCCCACTGATCATGCTGTCCCTCAATCACTACACTGTAATCCCCAATAACTTGGCAAAACTCAAAGAAATTTAGGTAATCAGTTACATCAAATGTTTTAAGCAATGATGTTTCCAATTGTAAGTAAACAGAACTATCAGTTTTGGGGTTTGTTGTGCTCATTTCATATTAATCGTTCTTTACTTGCAGTATCTCATGTTGACCTTGTGATAATTTCAGGATGAAACTGTAACTAAACTCATCAAACATATTCATATTCATCAAACTTAAACAAACAGAAATCAACACAGAAGCAGTCTTTATACTGCTACAGCTAACTGAGCTCGAAATAATCAGCCCCAGGTGGACAGATTTATAGACAGATTCACTGAATGGCCAAAAACATGTCTTTCAAAAGGGCTTCAGGGGTAGTGTGAGCCTATAGGGGGCAGTGTAGAACAGCTGGGAGCATTGGAGTGTGGGCCTGAAGGGAGCACGAGACTGGAAGGGGTACAGAGGGCAGATAGGGGCACTGTGGGCCAACAGGGCTGGTATTGGACAGCAGGGGGCAGCATGGGCCTGCAGGGGGCACAGCGGGCCAATAGGGGCAGCATTGGCCAGCAGGGGGCAGAGTGCAGCTTCTTTCACTAGAGACGGAAATAAAAACCTGGTTAAAAAAACGTCAAGTTCTCTCATGTGATTATTCTAAAAGTGAGTGAGAAAGAGCAGGAAATGAAAGGTCATGAGTGTGTGTATTAAAGTGTAAACTCATCAGCATGCTCCCTCTCTCTCTCTCTCACTCTGTGTGTGTGTATGTGTGTGATGTGTTTGTTGATTAATTTGATCTGGGATCTGGATTTGTTTGCACATGAAAGACAGTCTCTCTCTCTCTCTCTCTCCCTCTCTCTCTGGTACACACAAGGCTGGCTCAGTGCTGTATCAGTGATTAGTGACCAGAAGGTCATTGGTTCAAATCCCAGAAGGCTTTTCAGTAAGATGTAGTTCTTGATGGCAAAAAAAGGTAATCCTTTGTCTGTGAGCTGATCTGTGCATTCCGTGCTCACGTTATTGGTGGCAGATTGAACGCCTCTGTGATGATGAAGAAGGAATAATGTGTGTGTCTGTGTTCAAATTAAAACTGACACAGATGACTCACAGTCTCCGGTTTATTTTGAACCCTGCAGTTTTAGCGTCACTACACATATCACATGGTGCTTTAATTAAAGCGCAGAACTCATTTAAATATGCAAATGAGCCTTAAATCTAAACAAACATTAAACAGGCTTCCATTAGATCCTCAGAATTAAAGATAAAACCTGTTCACGCTGATTAACTCACAATCACACCAATGCTAGCATCACGTCAGATTTATTCACGTTTATTTCTATTGTATGTGCCAAAAACAACAAAAAAAGAGTTAAAACAATAGAATTAGGAAAAAATAAGATCTGCGATGTGACAAAAATCCAGTTTTCAGTCCGTAATTGGCACATTTTAATAGGTTATGATTATTACATTTATTCACTTCAAGCCATATATGGGAATGTGGGTGTGGCTTTATTTTTATATAAGGAAACAGAAGGCATAAAGTCCATGATATTTAAATGTGCATCTTTCTTTTAACTGATTTTTTAAACAATACTTTATACTTTAGAGTTTTTAAATGTCATTGCTAGCTGTTTGTTAACATAAGTTAACATGAGTCCATATATGGCATGGAAAGACACGCCCATTTCAAAGACACGTATCAGGGGGGTATTCCAGAAAGCAGGTTATGTGACATACCCGGGTAAGTTTAAGAGTAAGTTAGTGGATAACCTCAACTTTCGGTTCCAAAATCGGAGGTAACTCTCTGGGTATGTTTGTAACCATAGCAACTTGCTCTCTGAAGATAACCTGCTCGGTAGCAGGTTATGTTCCAGGGCAAGTTTGTTTCAGAGGTTTATTGAGCATGACGTGCGCTTTTAATGAAGATCCTGTGGACGTGGAAGCACAAATTATGAGTTTTTTTTTTCGCCGGGAGAGAGTTAAAAGACCGCGTATTGATGTCCTTTAATTTCCTAATGATTATTTGAAAGAGTTATCGGTTTTCAAGGAAATCGTTAATTTACTTAACACGTCTCTTGAAACCGCATATTGCTAATGCTCAAATTAATTAAACACACTGAGTACCGTTAACTTAAATAATTGCAATTAGGTCAAATTAATAGAACCTTTAACTGACCTTTTTGAGTATTCAGAACTTTTTGATATTTTAATTAATCGTGAGTACGTAAGTAACAGTAACCGTCACCTTAAAATTCCACCAAATCAAACTGTAGAGCGCTGGTGGCTCAGTGGTAAAGGTTTCGCTTGCCATCTGAACGGCTCGGGTTCGATCCCCAGGCTGGCTTGTCTGATGTGGTGACAGCACCAGCAATTTATTTGATTTGCAACAAGTTCAACAAACTCAAAAATTTACAGTTCTGTTTACTTAAAATTGGAAACATCATCACTTTAAGAATGTATGTAACTTCTTACAGTGTACGTAGCACTTCGGGGGTTTTTTGCGTCATGGCATTTTTTATACAATGTGGGTGATGCAGAGCATGTGGGAAAGGCAACTGTGTGTAGAGCCGTTCACACAGTATGTTTGGCACTTAAACACTTTTTACACACACCGTAAACCCGATTAAGTTGTCAAAACTCGAGGTTGCAAAACTTGAGGTAATCAGTTACATCAATTTTTTAAGTAATGGTGTTTCCAATTTTAAGTAAACTATATATATTTTTAAATAAATTATTGTGGCAGTTGTTGGGAATCGAACCCGGGTCTTTCGCATGGCAGGCGAAACACTTACCACTGAGGCACCAGAGTTGGCTGTAGAGTTTAAGAAGGTGGAATTTTAAGGTGACGGTTACTGTTACTTACGTACTCACGATTACTTAAAATATCAAAAGGTTCTGAATACTCAAAAAGGTCTATTAATTTGACCTAATTGCAATTATTTAAGTTAACGGTACTCAATGTGTTTAATTACATTGAGCATTAGGGTTTACAGTGTATAATAAAAGGGAAACCGATGTCAAATGTGCTATTTAATACTCTCACGCATTTACTCTGTTCGTTATTTTTTGCCAAGCCAACTCTCTTTCTTTAGGAGATGCAGCCGTGTTGCTTTTTTTTTCATTATTATTGGCTTAAATTCTTCATATGCTGCATTTAAACCTCCAACTCCGCCTCTGTGAAGTATGCCGCTCGCTTTTTTTCACTTTGATTTTTCATTTTGACTCGTGAAATCGGCGATCCATTGAAAATGTCTTTATGTAGCACCGTGCACGCGCATTAACTCTGGGTAACCAGTAGGAGGTTGATTAAACTTACTATTCTCAGGGGTTTTGGAACCGACATACTCATGGTATGCGGGTTTGGAGTAAATCAACCCTGAGGTTAAGTTTTGCCAAATGGTAAGTTAACCCAGCTTTCTGGAATACCCCTCAGCTTAGAAACATAACGTGTGTAACATACTGTTATGGTTTCATGGTATTTCATGTTTGTTTTGTTTTTTTTGTTTCTGGTCTATTTTTTCCTCATTGTCCTTTTGTTTGTAGCATTTTTATAGTTTATTTTATTTATTATTTTAATTGTTAAACACTAAGCAGCATTTTGAATGTATAAAAGGGCCTACAAATAATAATAATAATAATAATAATAATAATAATAATAATAATAATAATTATTATTATTATTATTATTATATTATTATATATTATTATTATAAATGTCAGTAATTGTAGTAGTATTCTATAATTATTCTATTTATTTTTTATTATAAACTGGTTAGGTCATATGAAGGTAATGAATGAAACAGTTCAGCTCAGAGTGTTTTTCTGTTTCAGCCTGGCAGCATTTTGTGTTTGTGCTCCTTTTCTTTTTCAGAAACATCCAGAAGATTTGTGCTCTCATCACCGCGCATCGAGTGTGTGATATTACTGAGAGAGAGAGAGAGAGTGAGAGAAACCCATCTCTTCATCTCGGGTCGTGTCCTGAATGCAGTTCCGGCTTCTGCCTCTAGGGGAAATCCATTTCAGATATTATTATCCATTTCAGCTCCAGATATTAATCTTTTCCACTGTTGTGTGGGAAAAAAACATAATAATGGCACATCAGCTTTTCTCTCCTACCTGCTTTCATTTCAGCAAATAATCTGCTTTAGGTCCCTAACGAGGTTTTCTTCTTCGTTCTTTCTCGCCTTTTTTGTTAAATGGTTTTTCTTCATGAGTTGAGAGGAGAGAAAAAAACACTGCTGGATAATGCACGCTGCAATTTTCTTCTGAACTAAGGGACCTGATATCTTTGTTTTCTCTTTGTTATCCCTCTAGCTCGTGCAGTGATTCGACAAATCCCCAGGACGTCACGCATTTGTATTAATTAAGCAAAGATTTGTTGAGACAGGGGGTGACTTTTCATGAAATCACTCAATGCAAATGAGATAGAAAGCAATGTACTGATTGTACGGATGGCACTGGGAGGCTGCTGGACTACAGCATCCAGCACGGGAAGTACATCTCCATGATAAGCTGTTCACCTCTGGAGCTGCTGAATGATCCCTGAGAGATGGTGTGGTACAACACAGAGTAGAGGCTGGAGAACTGGAGGCAGATGGGGCAGCTTCGGAACCACCATGACCCACTGATGGCAGGACTTCCTGCAAAAATATTTTTTTCTTGAAAGGTTTAAACCAAAAACTGACAGCAGCTCTTCAGTGCTGTCCAGAGCCCAGACCAGATGTAGACATGATGACCTCTTCACCAAGCCCATACCGAAGAGTGAAGTGGAAGCAAAACTAGAGTCAAAGGCCGACAGCACAGCCTCTTCGGTGATATTTGAGACAGCTGGGCAAATGTTGAGGAGGTCTGTTGAGAACATTGTCCACTGAAAAAAAAAAAATATTGACACCAATTATTGTGCACCACTGAGAACGTGTCTCTGCCACCATGCCTTCTTAAGACTGGAGATCTGTCTCACTGCTATTCAGGGGGCATCAAACCACAATAACAGCATTGTGGGTCACACTGCTCCTCCTGCTCACAGTGATGAATGCACCACTCCATCCTTGAGGCACAAAAAACTTCATTTCCTCCTCCAACTTGCTTGGACACTCTGTCCACTCTGTTGCTTTGCAATGTCAGGGTACTTGGGTGTTTGTCGCAATATTATGGAAGTGCCTCAAGGGTGCTAGACTACACCTGCTGCCAGCCACTGTGACTCACCTGGTCTCTTGTGTAATTTTCTTGTTTAATACTCTACGTTAAGTTCCATGTTCAATTGTTTCCATGTTTGTTGATGGTGGAGTGACTGGTCGCTTTACATCCCAGTCCCCCCTCATGTCTGTGTTTCCTTCTGGCTCTCCCTTTTAGTTATTCAATTCAATTCAATTTTATTTGTATAGCGCTTTTTTATCATTTTCATCGTCAAAGCAGCTTTACACAATCAAAAGAATTATTTAAGTTTGTATGGAATGTGAATGTGTATGAATCAAAATGGCAATATTACTGAGGTGAAAGAATGATATCCTGGTGATATTATCTATATGCGCTTCAAATGAAAGACTGGAATCTATAATCACACGAGGTCTTTTACCATCTCAGGGAGTTTTCCCCTCAGCACCCTCGCCCTCGGCTCATTCATCAGGGACGATCTCATCATTCTGATTCACACACATTCACATTTCATACACACTTCAATAATTTTCTTTTGAATGTGTAACACTGTTTTGTGATAATGACTGTTGTTGAAAGCACTATACAAATAACATTTATTTGAACTGAATTTTATTAATTTATTTCCAGTGTGTAGCTCAAGCCCTAGTCTACATTGACATTTTTTGCTCCTGTTTTGTTGTTTGCACAATTTTGAATAAAACAGCACATCCGACTGAAATAATGATTGCTGACAAAAGATTTTGTAATTGCATTGGTAAATAAACAGATAAGATACATCTGTATGGACATACATCCAAAAATGCTAGATGCTAACGAGGTAATTAGTTACCAGCATGAAGCAATTCAGTTTAATGTTTATTTATGACAATTGTAGATTGAAATGTTTATTGTGAGGCTCAAAAAAATGTGTGATTTTATTTAATTATATATATATATATATACATATATATACACACACACATGGTCAAAATTGTTAGTACCCTTCGGTCAATGAAAGAAAAACTCACAATGGTCATAGAAATAACTTTAATCTGACAAAAGTAATAATAAATAATAACTGGCCAGCACATTTCTCTCTAGAATCCCTTGATAGTCTTGAGATTTCATTGTACCCTGCACAGATTCAAGACCCCTGTGCCAGATGCAGCAAAGCAGCCCCAGAACATAACAGAGCCTCCGCCATGTTTCACAGTAGGGACAGTGTTCTTTTCTTGATATGCTTCATTTTTCCGTCTGTGAACAGAGCTGAGGTGCCTTGGCAAAAAGTTCCATTTTTGTCTCATCTGTCCATAGGACATTCTCTCAGAAGTCAACGTGTAGTTTGGCATATTCCAGTCTGGCTTTTTTATGATTTGTTTTCAACAATGGTGTCCTCCTTGGTCGTCTCCCATGTAGTCCACTTTGGCTGAAACAACAACGGATGGTGCGATCTGACACTGATGTTCCTTGAGCATGAAGTTCACCTTGGATCTCTTTAGAAGTCTTCGTGGGTTCTTTTGTTACCATTGGGATTATCCGTCTCTTTGATTTGTCATAGATTTTCCTCCTGCGGCCATGTCCAGGGAGGTTGGCTACAGTCCCATGGATCTTAAATTTTTGAATAATATGTGCAACTGTAGTCACAGGAACATCTAGCTGCTTGGAAATGGTCTTACAGCCTTTTCCTTTAACATGCTTGAGTATAATTTTCATTCGAATCTCCTGAGACAACTCTTTCCTTTGCTTCCTCTGGTCCATGTTGAGTGTGGTACATACCATGTCCCCAAACAACACAGTGACTACCTCAAGCCCTATATATAGGCCCACTGACTGATTACAAGATTGTAGACACCTGTGATGCTAATTAGTGGACACACCTTGAATTAACATGTCCCTTTGGTCACATTATTTTCAGTATTTTCTAGGGGTACCATCAATTTTGTCTAGGCCTGGTCCATGAGTTTTTTAAAAAAAATAATTCTGTTGAAGCATGGTTGAAAAGCAATGTCTGACTTTCATTGGTTAACATTCATAGAATTTTTTTAAATTATTACTTTTGTCAGATTAAAGTTATTTCTGTGACCATTGTGAGTTTTTCTTTCATTGACTGAAGGGTACCAACAATTTTGTCCACGTGTGTATATATATAATATATATATATATATATATATATATATATAAAGCCCTGACGAGTCAGTCAAAGGATGTGCAAAAGGAAGTAAAATAAACATTAGCTGTGAGTAGACGTAGTATTTTAAACAATCCTCTACAGACACAGGAGATTATGATGAGCAATACAAAACAGCAGTTAGCAATTTATTTAAAGTACAAATCTACAATTAAATTGGATGCAGTCCTGTGTACAATGGATAATAAATATGACGGCTGTTTTGTAAAGGCACAGGTTTTAGTCCTTGGTGGCAGTAAAGTGGTAATAGTGGCCAAGAAACATTGCAACATGGCAGAAAAAGTGGCAGAAACATGTGAATAAATTGTTGGCGAGCGCCTGTGAGTTGACGATGAGGTGACCGGTGTGTGGGAGGCAGTGGAGGCAGGAGCGAGAGAGTGGAAGACGGAGTAATGACTGGATTACAGTTTGTTCAGGAGCCTAATGGCCTGCAGGTAGAAACCTGACAGCTCTGGATGCAATGCTGAGGGATCGTCTGTCTGATGGCTGTCTGGTAAACAGCCCATGTGCTGGGTAATTCTGAGAGCCTTCCGCAGACATTGTGTATGGAAGATGTCCTGTAAGGCTGGGAGTTTATTTCCAATAACGAGCTCTGTTATGTCTCTCCGACGGTCAGATGCTTACATACAAACCCAGTCAGGATGCTTGCCAATGATTTATAAAAGGGCGTGGTTATTTCCTTAGTTTTTCTAGTGTTGAGTCAGAGGGAACTGTTGTTGCACCACTCTGATCTCCTTGGTCTTTTCTCCATGGTGGTGTCATCAGCACACTTGCAAACGATATGTTAGCTGTGTCTCATTGCTCATTGAGTGAACAGGGAGGATAGGATGGGACTGAGAACACATCCCTGTGGAACGTTTGTGTTCAGAGACAGTCTGGAAGAAATGCAGTCACTGATTTTTACCACTTCGGGTCCAAACTTCAGATTCACTGGTGGATGTTCAAGTCCCATGTTCTTTGCGCTTATGTGGGTGTTTTTCTTATGTAGGTGTGGCGTCACTAGAGGTGTGTGATATTCAGAGCAATGACAAGTGATGTGGTTTGAATAGCCAATCAAAGCACTTTATCTCTGGGTAAAGGACAATGGTGGACCATGTGGGAATCACATGAAGTCTCAGCCAGAGATTAAAGTTACCTGTGAAAACCATAAACATTGTTAGGACCTCATGTCTTGCCTGGGTTGGATATGATCACCTCAGACACAGAAATGTTTAGTGTGCAATTCACCATTAGTTTTACCACAGGGAAGGTGTTGCCTGTCTCAAACCAAGGACTGGTCTTTTTTGTTTAGCTGCTCATGTATTGAGCCAGACAGGTCCCCATTGCAGAGAAAATGGAGTGCAAAGCAAACCATGTGAACTTGAGTTCAGCTCCTACGAAGTTTGATGCAACCTCATCCACAGCTTCTCTTGGTAGTTCCTTTAGGTTGCCAGGTCCACAGGATTCATGTATTGTAATGTCTGTATCTGCTGCATGGCAAAATATGTCCATCTGTGGTTTGGTGAGGTGTGAAGATGGCCTCCTCACTCCACTGATAAACTCTTATAACAACAGTGTTTCCTGTTTGAATTTGAAGGTGTGCTCAGATTTCCCAAAGCTGGTGCAGAGGAGGGGCTTGTGTGTGTGTATGAGAGAGAGAGAGAGAAAGAGAGAGAGAGCGCGCGCGAGAGAGAGAGAGAGAGATCTGTTCCTCAAATGAGTTCACCAAAGCACAAACGTCTACATTGGAGCCCCAGCCTGGTGTTCTGTCCTGATGGTGAGCAGTAAAACCGGCTGATGTGACTCTATGGTCTGGTTCTGTAGAGTCTAGCCAGGTCTCAGTGAAACCTGAAACACAGCAGTTCCTGTTGGATCATGAAGTGTTCAGTTCCTCCATTTTGTTGACCAGTGACTGGAGAGTTAAAGTACAGTACTTGAAAGACCAGTGCAAGGTGCACTGAGTTTCTGAGTTTCTGCACAGAACCCTGACATGTCTGCGCTTCTTCCTCCCACGCTGAGGTAAGCGTAAAGAAAGAGGCAGATGCACAGCAGCTCAAACTTGTGTGTGAATCACATTCAGAATCTGTTTTGAGCAATTTTCTGACGTGATCATATTGTAAAACCGAGGAAGGAAAAAAAAAATACATGAGAAATAAAATAATAAGGCAGAACGAGCTGTAGAGTTTACCCAGAGCTCTCGCCAGTGCAGCCGTCTAACAGTCTCACAGTGAAACATCATGCTGTAAGGATTCAACTATTAACTCCTCCTTCAACTCTAATTTGGGGGCGGAGCCAGGTTGAGAGACATTTTGTGATGTCATAAAACTCCACAGCTTTGAACCAATCCCTATCCATTAGGCAAATTATATGAGAAGGGGAATGTAGTACAGTGTTGTGATAAGTTACACAATGTAGCTACCTAACTAACTACTTGATGATCAGATGGTGTTTGTCATGGTTACATTAATAAATAAATTAATGAAAAAACAAACCTACAAGTAGAACAAAGGAAGTAAGATTGGGAAAAATAGGGTAGGTTGAGAAATAAATAATAAAATTAAAACAAGAGCAAATAAAAAAATAAATAACAAGAAAACCCCACAACAATAATAAGAAAAATAATTTATGCAGTAAATAAATAAAATGTAAAAAAAAAAAAATGCAGATAAATAAGGAAATGTGGAAATGCATAAGAGATAAAAAATAAACACTCATTAGCATTAGCAGTGAGCGGTGAGTTAGCGCCAGCCGCTCGCTATTTTAAAGTGTGTTTAGCTCTAAAAATAAAAGAGGAAATGAGTTTTTTTTTTAAATGAGCAGATCGCGGGTGAAGTTTTCCAGCTCTAAAATAGTCGAGATTGTTAATCACACGTCTCGGTGCCAAACTCAATTAACTCGTGTACAGAGCCGAAGTTTTCACGCTTTCCTCAACTCGCTCTATTTTTGGGTCTTAAAGTCGACAGTTTTCCTCCAGCTGAATTTCACTCTGTTTTATAAACAGACACATACACACACACACACACACACACACACACACACACACACACACACACACACACACACAGGTCTGAAAGTCTCGGCTGTGTTTCAGTTTACAAAGATAAGAATAGAGCTGACTTTATTACATATCTCTATCTCACTCTCTCACACACACACACATGGAACCAGATTTCTTATGTATGCACACACACGCGCTGTAGAAATGAACGAGTTGCTGTGTGTGATGACTCAGTTGAAGCGCGAGAGCCGGCGTGTGGCGTCTCTGCTCTGTTTGTGTTACTCCATTAACATTTCTAATTCCAATGAAACGTGTTTTGGAAAATCGTAACATTCTTTAATTCTTTAAGTTAACGACTTACTAAAATTCTGCGACTAAATTAGTGACTTCTTTGTTATTTTTGAAGAAGTGAATAGTGACAAATTCAATGACTTTTTGCCATTTTGGCAATAGGCTCCACCCCCTGGTTTAGTTCCTGAAATATCAGTTCCTGCTGTCACACCACCACCACCTTGTTTTTCTGCTACTAGCCGCTATGCAAATACTACATAATGATGTCATCAATATGCAAATTATCATGTGATGTAATTTACCAACATCTAGCAACTTTTGAATGTTAATGAGAATTATTTGTTTATGTATTTTTTTCTTTGAATTGATCCTGTAAGCCCCACTGTGATTGAATTGTTAAACTCACTCAGTGTTTCAGGTCGTGTTTTAGGTCAAACGTCTGATTTGTAAACTGTCTTCCTAATAAACAGGCCAACTGATTTGAATAGATTTGTAATTTTCAAAAAGGATTACAAATACATTTAAAATCTTTACTAAGTCTTACTAACAAACAAATGTTTGTGTGTAATCAGTAAACTCACAAACTGTCATGCACACTCGTAACACGACCGGCACTAGGACCTGGAAGTAGTACGGTCGGGTTTCCAGGAAGCATAAAAGGAGACAAAATGGCGCTTCACATTGCTCAGTCATTGAGTTCGCCCATGCCTTTGCTGACGCTACGCCGACTATTCTGTGAGTACTCACCGATTTGGGTTGCTTCTTTGATTGAGTGTGTATTGCTAGAACGCGGGTTTATTTGTGTAGATCCTTGCTCTTTGTGTAAGAGAGTTCTTAGACTAATCGCGTGGTTATCCTGCCTATTCGTGCTGCTTCCGCGTTGGGGTTTACCATCCACGCTACACGGGCTAACTGCTAAGGCTTTTCAGTTTATCCTTCGATTGCTCGTGACAGAATGACTGAGCCAAAAGCAGTAAACCCAGCGGAGTTTGCTCGTCTCTGTGATGTGGTTGACCAACATGCCGAACTGATCAATAAGCTCCGTGGTGAAGTCGCGTCTCTCCAAAGGGACCTCCAAGGCCGCGAGGTGGCGGAGTTACGGCAGGAGAACGCGACCCTCCGCGGGGTGGCTGCTCAGTCGGCTGTTGCCACGCCCGTCGCAGCAGCTGCAGCGCCGCACCCCTCCTCTTCTGATGTTTTCATAGCTCTACCGGATAAGTGGGATGGCACAGATGGGAAATGCAGGGTTTTTCTAACCGCATTGGATCTTGTGTTTGAGTTCAATTCCACCAGATACTCCACAGACCGACTGCGCGTTGCGCTTCTCGTCTCGTTGCTATCCGGGCAGGCAGCTGAGTGGGCCACGGCGGTTCTCCGATCAGATTCAGACACTGCTTATTCATATAGAGAATTCACCCGTCAACTAAAGCTAACATTTGAACATCCTGCTGCTGAGGTGGAGACCGATATGAAATTGTACCATCTGCGACAGGGAGGGTCGTCCGTGAGTTGCTACATCGCAGATTTCCGTACTCTCGCCTTGCAGACCACCTGGGGAGATGCCGCCCTCCGGACGGCCTACTACGAGGGACTGGCTTCACGCATAAAAGATGAACTCGCCGGACGGGAGATTCCGACCACACTGGAGGGACTGATTCAGCTTGCTCTCCAGATTGACCAGCGCCTGCTCTCCCGTCCGAGGCCAGCCCCCCGGACCCTGCCGCCCATCACGCCATCTTTTTCACACGCCACATCCCGACCACCAGCCTTCACCACCACCGCTATGGCACCCACCGGATCTCCACCTCCCGCCGTGGTTGACACCGGAGCCGGGGAACCCATGCAATTAGGACGCGCCTCCTTGAACGCTGCTGAGCGAGAACGACGCTTCAGGGAGAGACTTTGTGCCTATTGTGGGTCAGGAGCGCACCATAGTGCCATCTGCCCTCTTCGCCCGGGAAACGCCCAGGCCCTCGGACACTACTGGCTTCTGCAGCATGATCCTCTCATCTCATGGTCTCAGAACCGGATCCTCCAATGGGGGCCGACCTGTCTCAAACTCTGCCTGCGGGCAGCGGCTGGGACGTGCTCTAGGGAGTCCGAGGCCCCTGATGTCGACACCAACGCCATCCCTGAGGCTTATCGGGACCTGGCTGAAGTCTTCTGCAAAAGACGTGCCACTCGCCTACCTCCTCATCGCCCCTACGACCTGGCCATTGAACTTCAGCCAGGTTCTGTTCCCCGCCGCGGCCACCTGTACTCTCTCTCCACCACTGAGACGCGGGCGATGGAGGAGTATGTATCCTCAGCTCTCCGCCAAGGCACCATACGACCCTCCTCCTCACCCGCCCGCCACGGGATTCTTCTTTGTAAAGAAGAAATTCGGCGAACTATGTCCTTGTGTCAACTATCGGGGGCTCAACAACATCACCATAAAAAACCGACACCCATTGCCTCTTACCAACTCTGCCCTGGACGCCCTCTCTGGTGCCACCATTTTTACAAAGTTGGAACTCCGGAGCGCCTACAATTTGGTGCGTATCAGAGAGGGCGATGAAAAGACAGCATTCATCACCCCCACTGGACATTACAAGAGTTTAGTCATTCCATTTGGTCTCTGTAATGCACCAGCAGCTTTCCAACGTTTCATCAATGACGTTCTCCGTGACATGTTGGGCCGATGGGTATTTGTCTACCTGGATGATATCCTTATCTACTCTCGCTCCGTTGAAGAACATGTTCAACACGTCAGAGCGGTTCTTAAGAGACTGCTCGCTCTCCAGCTGTACTGTAAGTTGGAGAAGTGCACTTTTCACGAGCGCTCCACCACGTTCCTGGGCTTTGTCATCTCGTCCCAGGGTGTGGCCATGGACCCACAGAAGCTAGAAGTTGTACGTCATTGGCCCCTACCCAAGACTTTCAGACAACTTCAACGGTTTCTCGGGTTTGCGAACTTCTATCGTCGCTTTATTCGGGACTACAATACGATTGCAGCACCATTAACCGCTCTGACTCGGCCATCATCTCATCACTTCCAACTCAACTCTACTGCCATCTCCGCCTTCCACGAGCTCTGCCGTCGATTCACCACCGCCCCGATTCTTCTCCATCCAGATGCAAACAAACCATTCGTTGTGGAGGTGGACGCTTTGGATGTGGGCGCCGGGGCTGTTCTCTCCCAACGAGGTCCAGACCAGAAGCTACACCCTTGTAGTTTCTTCTCCAAAAAATTTGACCCCACTCAGCAGCGATACGGGGTAGGGGACCGCGATCTGCTGGCCATAAAGTGGGCATTGGAGGAATGGCGACACTGGCTCCAGGGCGCCAGGGAGCCGTTTATCGTCTGGACCGACCACCAGAATCTCATCACCATCCGGAATCTCAAACAGCTAAACCCAAGGCAGGCGCGGTGGGCTCTGTTCTTTGAACATTATGATTTCCACCTATCATACCGCCCGGGGTCGAAGAACACCAAGGCTGACGCCCTCTCCCGACAGCACAAGGAAGACGCCTCCCGGGTGGACCCCCGCCTGTTCTTCCCCCCTCCAAGATCATCGCCCCGCTGGGAACTGGAGACGAGGCTTCGCCAAGCACAAGCCGCAGAGAACGAACCGGCAGGTGTGCCGCCTGGACGACTCTATATCCCCAAGAACACCCAGACTGAGGTCATCCAATGGGGACATTCCACCCCTCTATCAGGGCACCCAGGCACGCAGCGCACCCTACAATACATGCAGCGTGCCTTCTGGTGGCCATCTATGACTAAGGACATCGACGAGTTCGTTCAGGCGTGCCCAGTGTGTGCCAGGGCCAAGGACACCAATCAACCAACACCCGGGGAACTCCAACCGCTTTCTGTTTCCCGTCGGCCCTGGACTCACATTGCCATCGACTTCATCACGGGCCTGCCGGTCTCCGAAGGGAAAAATGCCATCTTGACCATTGTGGATCGGTTCTCTAAAGCTGTGCACCTGGTGGCCCTCGCCGGACTCCCGTCAGCTAAAAGGACAGCCGAGCTGATTTTAGAGCACGTAGTCCATCTGCATGGGTTCCCCAAGGACATCGTCTCGGACAGGGGGCCCCAGTTCACTGCACGGTTCTGGAAGGCCTTCTGCCGTCTGATCAATTCCACCTGCAGTCTCTCATCAGGTTACCATCCTCAGATTAATGGTCAGACGGAACGGACCAACCAACAACTGGAGCGCTACCTGAGATGCTTCGTCGCCAACCGTCAGCGCTCCTGGGCCCGCTACCTCATCTGGGCTGAACTTTCCCATAACCTCCATGTTTCCTCCGCCACCAAGTTAAGTCCCTTTGAGGTATGCCAGGGTTTCCAACCTCTGATGTTCGAACATCAAGAACCGGAGGTTGAGATACCCGTGGCCCAACAGTTGGTCCGCAGGTGTCGACGGTCATGGGTCCTAGCCAAGGAAGCAATCCAACGTGCTAACACCCGTTACAACACGCAACATCGCCGTCGACACCCTCCGGGACGATTGTACCACGTAGGTGACAAAGTGTGGCTGTCCACAAAGAAACTGCACCTCCATACAGAATCAAAGAAATTATCACCAAGGTTCATCGGCCCCTACCGCGTCACCCTCTGCATTAACCCTGTCACCTACCGGCTCCAGCTGCCTGCGGCGCTCCGGATCCATCCGGTATTCCATACGTCACAACTCAAACCCTTCACGACGTCACCCATGGTTCCCCCCACCCACCCTGCTCCTCCTCCCCGTATCATTGAGGGTGGTCCCACCTACACCATCCGCCGGATCCTTGATTCACGTCCTCGGGGCAGAGGGCTCCAGTACCTCGTCGATTGGGAAGGTTACGGTCCCGAGGAGTGATCTTGGATTCCGGCTCGGTTCGTCTTAGACCCCGAACTCATCCGGGACTACTGTCGTCGGGTATCCTCCACCCCAGGACTGTCGAGAGTCGGTCCTGGTCAGGGGGGTACTGTCATGCACACTCGTAACACGACCGGCACTAGGACCTGGAAGTAGTACGGTCGGGTTTCCAGGAAGCATAAAAGGAGACAAAATGGCGCTTCACATTGCTCAGTCATTGAGTTCGCCCATGCCTTTGCTGACGCTACGCCGACTATTCTGTGAGTACTCACCAATTCGGGTTGCTTCTTTGATTGAGTGTGTGTTGCTAGAACGCGGGTTTATTTGTGTAGATCCTTGCTCTTTGTGTAAAAGAGTTCTTAGACTAATCGCGTGGTTATCCTGCCTATTCGTGCTGCTTCCGTGTTTGGGTTTACCATCCACGCTACACGGGCTAACTGCTAAGGCTTTTCAGTTTATCCTTCGGTTGCTTGTGACACAAACTCACAAACTAGTAAACAGGTTAACTCATAAATTACCTTTAGAGTGAACTCCGCCAAGTTAATCTGAGATAAATTAATTTCTCAAAAGACAACAGATTAACTCGGTGTTGAGTTTAATGAAGTGACGTTTTTTTTTTGCTGGACCATCAGCCCTAGCTTTCAGCCAGTTAGAGCTCTCGGTTCCAGTCTCATTAGTGGAGAGTGATGGTGCTGGTGATGGTGAAGGTTTTCGGTTCCTCTTCCTGAGACTCAGGCTGGAGATTTTTCCTCATTATCCAGCAGAATGTCAGCAGCTGAGTGTTTGGCTTTTTGGCCGCCGTTATCCGGAGCATGGAAAGGTCAGGAGAGAGCTAATTGGTTGAAGCTAATTGGCAGCTTCTCGATGGAGCGAGAACATTTCTATACCAGCAGTCAGGAAAGAATGAAATATTCTACATAAACAATCCATCAGCTGTACAGAAGCCCTGAGACGCGATTTGTTGCGCAATCATTCAGGCTAAATATCTCATTATTTCAGATTAACGTCTTAACATGTTGAGTAATTATCTCCTTATTTAACGCCCCACACCAAGCCTCTGAATGTTAGCGTGTGCTGTTGCCCTCTGCGAGCAAGATGCTGATGTTTAAGGGTGGCGTCAGTGTAATGAACTGAAATACATTCAATTATCTAAGAAATTCCATGGAAAAGGAAGTAGAAAGGAAACGAAAGTAATATATTAAAGTGACTTCCCCAGAAACTCATTATGTTCAAAAACTAGAGTTTAAAGATAAACAGCCAATCAGATTGCAGCTTCCAACATTTTGTCATTTAGGGCAAGAAACGCGTACAAAAGGTGTCACGTGATGGGTCTCCTATGGGTGAAGTCAGACACTTATGTGGCGTCACACCAAGTGTGTGTGAGTGAGGTTTATCTTTGGCTTTGTCCTTGTCCTATCAGCGTGTCATACAGAGTCAGAAAACACATCAATGCCGAGCAGCTCCACTAAGCTGAGTGAGGAGACGCCGCTGAGATAGAAACAACAACGGGTTAATCTATATGCAAATGAGTGTAAATGAATGTCAATCAGGCGAAATGTTAGCAAGATTCTCATAACCTCTGTTTGGTGGCGATAGAGAGAGAGAGAGCAGTAACACACAATGACCACTAGGGGGCACAGGTCTGATTTAACACTCAGTCTCACGATTTCATATTATTTACGCAACTCAGCCTGAGGGCTGAGTAACATTTACATCGCGTCATTCATTTTTATACTTCAGTAAACACCTTATAATGCAAATAAACACCAGAGAATAAACACATAGTGCATTAAACACATCAGTACTTGTCTACACGCGTCACTCTGACGTTGCACTTATTCTACATTTAAATTTATTTAAATATTTAAATTTCATTTACATTTAATAAAGTTCTGTTTGTAAACATAAAATATTACCTTTAAATGAAACAAAAAGTAAACAGGAAATAAACAGGAATTGTCATATGAAAAGAAACGAGAAGTAACCAAGAAACAAAGAAAAAGAAAAAAGAAAGAAACCATCTAGTAAAAAAAAACAAATAAACAGGCAATGATACATGGAAAGTAAACAAGAAGTAAACAGGACACAATAGCATAATGTAAAAAAACAACAACAACAGGAAATAAACATGAAACATTCTGCTTATTGTGACTTTATTTACATTTGTTGTCATGGCGAACCGTATCCTCGTCTTAATGTGTATCCAGATCAAAGCTAGGGTTAGGGTCAGAGTTCAGGATTTGATCAGATTAGTTTAAAAGGAGTTTTTATAAACCACATACAACATAGCACAGCCAATCAGAGAGAAGTGGGCGTGGCCCTGATATTACAGCTGGTTATTGAAGTGTGTCATGGATTATTGGAAAAAAGAGAAAGCAATTCCAGATATGTGAGGGCACTTACACACACACACAGACACACACACACACACGGAAATAGTTAGCTATTATAAACCATTTCGAAAATCTATAATCACATCACTCAAGCTGATTATGCTTTAAACTTTTTCTTTAGCAAGGCCGTGTGTGTGTGTGTGTGTGTGTGTGTGTGTGTGTGTGTGTGTGTGTGTGTGTGTGTGTGTGTGTGTGTGTGTGAGTGAGAGAGAGAGAGAGAGAGAGAAGAGCCATTGAGAGGAGCTCTGATTAATCGGACACACACTCGTGATGGATCGGAGAAGCAGCTTCATGAGACGCTTAATAATTTGAGCTAATTGCTTCATTCATTATTGATTGAATGGAGTGAAGTCTAACACACACACACCCATACACACACACGCACACACACACACACGCACACACACACACACACACACACACACACACGCACGCACGCACACGCACACACACACACACACACACACACATGCAAGAATTTCACTTCCTGTCTTGTTATGATGTAATGATTCTTTCTGTTTTGTAATGATGTAACATTTCACTTCCTGTCTCATGATGATGTAATGGATCATCTTAACTTCCTGTCTGGTGGTGAAATGAGGAGAGTTTAATGCCGTCATCGCACAATGTAGATTTGTTCTAATTGTAAAGAGGTTTTCATGGTTGTTGTTTTTGTGCTGATTCTCGTCTTTGTGTGAGATTAGAGGAGAAATAAGGGAACGTTTTAATTTTCCTAGCAGACAGCATGTATAATTCATTCTCAGTGTTTTTCCGCTTCAGAAACAGATCAGAGGGTAAAACCTCATGTGGGGGCAGATAATGTATCAGATAGTGTATCAGCCGTCGAGTGTAAGTGAGGCAGGAAAACATAAACACTGAATAAATCAGCTCAAGTTTATTCCAGATCAGCGTTTAAGCGCGCGCGTGTGTGTATGTGTGTGTGTGTGTGTGTGTGTGTGTGTGCGTGTGTGTGCGTGTGTGTGCGTGTGTGTGTGTATGTGTGTGTGCGTGCGCGCGTGTGTGCGCATGTGTGTGCGTGTGTGTTTCACGAAGGAACCTCGGAACACTGTATGCCCAAAACTTTGTGCACCCCTGCCCATCACCACACATTGAATCTCACAGGAGCGTCGTCATGCTGGTAGAACACAAGGGTTCTAGGAAACAGAAAAAGAAAAAGTGAAACCTTGAAGAACACTTGAAGTGTGCGGTTCCTCAGTAAGCTTGCAGTACAAACCCAGAGCAAAGAGAAAGCACTTTCTTGCTTGTTTTGGAAAATAAAAGTTCTTCAAAGTTTCCTTATTGAAGAACTAAGGGTTCCCAGGTTTCTGATAGGGTTCTACTTGGAATCATTTCTGGTGTAGGGTTCTTGAATGTTTAAAGAACAACCAAAGAACAACAGATGGTTTCACTTTCAAAAAGATTTTAAACTAAAAGTGCCCCATATGATGCTACAACCCCTTAACTATCAAAAGAACCTGCATTGAACTCTTTTTAAAGTGTAATAAATAATAAATGCAGTATGTAGACCCTTATAAACCCTTTAAGGACGTTCCTTAAGAGCTGCAACAGTCCAGTCCATGAAGAACTCTGGAATTATCCAGTGAACCTTTAAGGAAACCTGTAAGAACCCACTTTTGTACATGTGTGTAGTAACTGGGTTGGTTTACCAGAAGTTATTGCTCATTATTTTCTTATGATTGTCTAGTCCTTGCCTTAGTACTTGCTGCACACAAGCGAATGGGGTTCTTCATGTTATTTTAGGGTTCTGTAGATAATCACAGGTTCTCAGGCTCCCAAATAAGGTTCTAATTGGAACAGATTCTGAACCTCATGTTTTAGCATTTAACATACTTCAGGAGCTCTAAAGGATCTAGAAAAGACTCTTACGGCATAAAGATTAAGATTAAACAACACCCGCGCTACTGTCAGAGCTGCTGGTATAGAGAATTAATCAACATCTTCTGACCAACCAGAAATAAAATAATAAATAATATACGTATGTGTTGTGAGCTTGTTCTCTTCGTTGTTGTATTTTCCTCATATAAAATGTGTTATTGATGTGTTATGACATCACTGTGACATCACCTCGCACCATGCTCCTCCTCCTGCAGTCATGTTCTGCTCAGAGCGTTGTCTGCCCCTGTGCCTTTCCTCTGTTGAACTGAATTATTTCAATCTAATCTCGCTGCAGGATATCGTCCTTGTCCTGTGACCTTTATTTGTCCTTGATCCTGGTGATGAATCCATTCTGCTCACCTGTTTCTGCATCTCATATTTTAACTGAGCTTGGCGTTTCCTGAGGCTCTCTGTCAGGGCAGTTTAACAACAAACAGAACAAACAGCTTGACGCGGCGCTGCACTGCGCTGAGCGATACACGACCTGCTGGAGGAACGATACACACCCAACTACGGCATCTCTACAAATTTTTTTAGAAGTGTTTAAGAGATCTGGTTATGATTTTATTGATAGTAGGGATAGGAATCTTCAGGGACCTCCGATACGAAATTATCACAATCCCAAGCCCTCGATACAATTTGTATTGCAATTCTGTAAGTATCATGATTTTATAAAAATCCTGATTTGATATTAAACTTTTTTTTCCTCTCATCATATTTAGGCAAATACAATCTCGGACAACATTTACAACCAGGGCAATGATCCAAAAACACACCAGTAACTCCATCGGAACGGCTGAACAATAAAAGAATCAAGGTTTAAGAATGGCAGAGTCAAAGTCCAGACCTCAACCCAACTGAAATGATGTGGCGGGAATTAAAGAGACCTATGTTTAAGTGAAAAACTTAATGAAATGAAACAATGTTGTAAAGAAGAATGGACCAAAACGATGTGAGTGACTGATAAAGTCATATAGGAAACCATTACTTCAAGTTATTGCTGCTAATATATAAAAAAGCATTTAATGTTGCATACATGTTTTTTTTCTTTTGGCTTCATTTTTATTAAATAAATAATGGTAGTGTGAAAAAAGTTATCTGTTGTTGTTCGCCTGAGGTTGTATTTGCTGAATACTGAGACCCGCTACAATAAGATGATTTTTATTATGTTTTTTACACAAAACACATCAAATCAAACGATGGGGGTACTAACTTTTGAACATGACTATTTATTTTATGAAAACTATCGGCCTTATTGAGTGAATTTATAGTAAGATTTCTTTTCAAGGAACTCAGTCCAATTTCAAGTTAATTAAGCGGAGAGTTCTGATAAGACGTCTCTTCTAATGTCACAGGCTTTTAATTAAACCTCAGAGAAATAAACACAAAGTCAAAAAGAAGATTTGTGTGTAGATTGGTACACGGGCCAGGAAGCTGAACAGCCTGCACACAACACACAACAGGGACAAAAGCATCAGGATAATAAGAATGAAATTAGTTTCATATTCACATTCATGGCATTTGGCGACTTTATTATGCAGAGTGATCTACAGAAGGAACAGACATTTACATTTACAAAACACATCAAGGTGAAAACCGAAGCCAGGTGTGTGTTATAAGCAGTGATGAGAGAGAAAGCTGCAGGAGTCTGAAGTCGAGATTATTTCTATTTATACATTAAATAATTTCTAATTATACATTATAGGTTTGGTATGATCAAGACATTAGTTTAGAATTGATGTATACTTCTGAAGTTGTTTTTTTCAAATTGTCAGAATATCCCAGCATGCCCTGCTGCCTCCAAGCATGGCCACCGACAACTCCACTTTCTAGCACACACAGAGTCTCTGACACTTGTGACAGTTGTGCATTTACAGTATTTAGTAACTTTGTAAAGTGATGCTAGGAGTACACACTAGTCTACCCTACCCTCCTTAACTGTACCCTAGCCACCCTACCTTATCCTACTGTAACGTAACCTGCCCTACCATACCCTACTCTACTATATATTGCCTACTATAGCCTACCCTACTGTAACATACCCAACTGTACCCTACCCTATGTTACCCTACCCTACTGTACCCCACCCTATGTTATCCTACCTTGGTGTACCTTACCCTACTGTACCCTACCCTATGTTATCCTACCCTATGTTATCTTACCCTACTGTACCCTACCCTATGTTACCCTACCCTACTGTACCCTACCCTATGTTATCCTACCCTACTGTACCCTATCCTATCATACCCTATGTTACCCTACTGTACCCTACCCTATGTTATCCTACCCTACTGTACCCTATCCTATCATACCCTATGTTGCCCTACTGTACCCTACCCTATGTTATCCTACCCTACTGTACCCTATCCTATCATACCCTATGTTACCCTACTGTACCCTACCCTATGTTATCCTACCCTACTGTACCCTACCCTATGTTATCCTACCCTACTGTACCCTATCCTATCGTACCCTATGTTACCCTACTGTACCCTACCCTATGTTATCCTACCCTATGGTACCCTAAACTACTGTAACCTACCCTATGGTACCCTACCCTACCCTATGGTACCCTACCCTACTGTAACCCACCCTACTGTACCCTACCTTATGTTACCCTACCCTATGTTACCCTACTGTACCCTAACCTACTGTAACCTATCCTACTATACTCTACCTTATGTTACCTTACCCTACTGTACCCTACCTTATGTTACCCTACCCTATGTTATCCTACCTTAGTGTAACCTACTCTACTGTACCCCACCCTATGTTATCCTACCCTATGGTACCCTTCCCTAATGTAACCTACTCTATTGTACCCTACCCTACCCTACTGTACCCTACCCTACTGTACCCTACCTTACTATACCCTATCCTACCCTATGGACCCTACCCTATTGTAACCTACTCTATTGTACCCTACCCTACCCTACTATACCCTACCCTACCCTATGGTACCCTACCCTACCTGGTCTTACCTTATCAAGCTTTTTGGTTCTGTTACTGATATGTTGATTTTACCATCAGTCTGTTTATGATGATATTACGCTGTTATGTTTGCTCACATGTTGATGTGTGTAGATTGTCTAACTCTTTGGTCTGGGTGTTTTGAAATTCACAGCCTCTAGTTTCATCTATTAGTTTCATATATTACTTCTACTTCTTTGTTTAAGTTCTGGTTCAGATTGTTTAATTTCATCTGAGAGTACACACACACACACACACACACACACACACACACACACACACACACACACACACAGACACTTTCAGTGTAGTTCTACAAGTTGCTCATGCTCGTAGCTCAGCCGGTTGATTGTGTAACTGAAGGTTGGGAACTAAAGAGGCAGTGTTTTTGAGACGTTAATGGAGTCAGAATCAGCGACTGTCATTAACCAGATGCCGCTCAGCACAAGCACAAATGTTTTAGCATTTAAAACTGAAATAAATTATGTTTTAGTCCAACATGCAAACGGGAAGTTGCATTCTGGTCCTGATGTTGCGATTACAGGCCGTAAACACGACCAAACAGCAGCTGTGTTGTTTTGTTTAGTGCTTTTCTCCTTCATCAGCACCGCTCGCTCATCTGTTCACTCAGGACACGCACGAGTAACCTCTACAATTCCAATTAACTGGAGATGACTAGCCGTCTGTCAGTTTTAATAGCCGGGTGGCTGATATCTGCACTAAGTGCTTTTACACTCGCTGTCAGCTCTGTTTGAGAAGCTCGCTAATTGGTCCAGGCCGCTGCTGCACAGTCAGAGGAATTTGTTCCAAAAATTCCGACAGGTTTCTTTTATGATGCCGCCACCGAGCTTGTTATTAATGAGCTTGCTGCTCTGAATTTAAACAATATCATTTGTTACAACAACGAACATTTTGCTACAGAAATCCAAACCTGTCAACCTGTAGCTTTGCTGCATAATAAACCTGTAGAACAGAACATCTTCTCTCACTCTGTCTAAAGGTAAAAAACAGAACTGAGGCTTTATACCCAGTGACTGTGATGAGCGCGGGGACTGAAGAGCGCGGAGAGTATGGAAGCTAGAATAATTAGAGATTTGTTAATTTATGAGAACTAGTGAAATGTGGGAATGAGGTCATGTGATGGGCACCTATAAAGCAAAACATTAGCAAGACATTTTTAAACAAAACACGCACTTCAGACTGGTCTCCAGTCTGCATGGATGCAAAAACCATGAAGAAAATACATTCTCTGCTGTTTGTCTTTTTCTGTTATCTATTGGATGGGGTTTAAACAAGCAAATGAGACTTTCACCTGATCATAAACCAAGAGACTCTCCCTGCACAATCCTCAGAAATTATTTTAGACATCATGATGAATATATACCTGAATCTTTCCCATTGATGCATTCTGATTGGGTGGGTGAATGCACTTCCTCAAATGTGGCAGTTCAACAAAGAAAAAGTCTGAGGAGAACAAGGAAGGAATGATCAGGAGGAGAGCTGATGTAAATAATATTGAGTACTAGAATGGGGAAAGAATGAGAACAAGAAGAACTATAGCTCTGACACTGGGGACTGGTCCACCAGGAAAAAAAAAAAAAAAACAGTGTAGGTCTGCTATAAAACAACATGCTAATGAGGCAAAGCGAGGCTAATCGTGCGCTCACAGAAGTTAACATAATGAAAATGAGATTGATCAAGAAAGAAGCACAAATTAAACATGACTTGAACAAGTGAGGAACATGATGCTATCGCATTGCCCTGCTACTGTATGTTCCAATTGGTAAACCTGATGGAAGTTTCTAGATTACTAATCGTTAAATGGTTTATCCTCTACATCTGATCTCTATAACCAGGAGAAAATAGTGTGGTTAATATCCTGTCTGTTCTTGGCAGGTTTAGATGGAGGACATTTTCAGCAGCTTACAGCTACAGGAAGCCATTAGCAATATAAAGTGAGCAGAGCAAGTGGTGCCACAGGGGAAAAAAAAGGTACACAAAATTGCATACCAGTGATTTACAGAGCTGAGAGTCTAAATCGATTATAATATCATCTTTCTGAAGCCGTGCTGAATGTCAACATGAAGACGTGTCACCTGAGATGTCACACCGTCTCTGAGAAGAAGTAAAGCCTGACAGGTACACCGAATAACTCCTGGGTAGCGTCTCCCATCTCCTGCTGCTGCTGCTTCGAGATTGACTTTTCAGCCATATTCTGGATCCCTACCAGCTTTCAGCTCAGTCTTGTTGAGATTTCCATTACTGATAACATTGATGAAATATTGTGCTTCACCCGCATCTTAATTACTCAGTTTGAACCAAATTTGTTTAAGGATTAGCTTTTAAGCGCTTCATCTCATACAAATTGCAATTCCATCAAAACACAAGAGGAGATGCTGTACCCCCTGCAGGGGCTGTTATAAATGCTGGAGAGAGAGAAAAGCCCGAGCTTAGAGAGGAAACTGGAAGGTGGAGAGAACAGAGAAAGTGGGTCAGATAAATCATCTGCTGTCAGACACATGTGGAGATTTCTAAGTCTGTATAGACAGTAAAGTGAGAAAGGTGAAGAGGTACATTTGTTAAAGAAATTCAACAGTAAAATTCTATAATCGGGTACAACTAGAAAACAATCCTTATAGTGAACGTATGAGAAAACTGGAAAGATTGGAGAAATAAATTAGGGCATGAGTAGAATTAGGAAAGTAGAAGAATTGCTAGTTCCTAGTACTTAAAAAAAGATAGAGAGCTAAGTGGAAAAAATAAACGGAGAGAACTACAGGGAACAACAAGAATGAGGGAAAGAAGGGGATTATATATACAGTATATATAAAGTGTAGAGGGACAAAAGGGGAACTAGATGAGTAAAGGACCTGTG
This sequence comes from Clarias magur, assembly GCA_013621035.1. NCBI lineage: Eukaryota > Metazoa > Chordata > Actinopteri > Siluriformes > Clariidae > Clarias > Clarias magur. Next base: position 76,987 of record QNUK01000359.1, read on the forward strand.
AGATATTGGAAAGTAGAGAACCTAGTAATGTAGCTATGCAATTCGACCAGAAAAAACAAGAAACTGAAGCAGCTTAGAGTCTGAACTGTAGGAGAGCTGGGAAGCTAGAACCTAAAAACTGTGAATGCATAGAAGGCTCTGGTGGAAGTAAGAAAGTGAGAATTCATATAAAAAACTAGAGGAACATAAACACTAGGGATGTTAATGATTCATCACTATATGATTAATCCCCATAAGTCCTAGATGCTAATTAACTGATGTACAGAACCTGATTTGTTTTGCAGAATATTTATCTGTAGGTCAAATATCTATGCCTATCTAAACCTTAAGAGGAACCAGACTCAACAGGGAACCCATCCTCATCTGGGTGATAACTTATAGCAGGATGATCTGCACTCATACCTGTGTGTTAGGAGGCTGGAAGTTCAGTCTAACAGTTGATTTTAATTGATGTTAATATGGAGTCCAGTTAGTTATTGGCGGCTCAGGTAGACTTTAGTCTTTAGACTTAGTCAGGAAATTCCACTCCTGAACTATCGAGCAACGGCAGCCAAGTCAAGTCCTCAAAGAAACAGCAGTCAACATCAGCCAATGCCAGCCTTTAGTCGTATTGTACGGTTCCTCGCATCTGGAATTCTCTCCCCAAAAACATCCATAACACAGATTCTTCAACCAATATTCTTGTTTGATCTGGAATGTGATCAGAAAGGCGCCCATATAAATAAAATGTATTATTATTATTATATTATTATTATTATTATATATAATAATAATAATAATAATAATAATAATATAATTGGGCAGTGGTGGCTCAGAGGGCTAAGGCACTGAGTAACTGATTGGAAAATTGGCGGTTCAATTCCCAGCTCAGCCAGGTTGCCATTGTTGGGCCCTTGAGCAAGGTCCTTAACCCTAACTGCTCCAGGGGCGCTGTACCATGGCTGACCCTGTGCTCTGACCCCAGTTACGCTGGGATATGCAAAGAAGGAATTTCACTGTGCTGTAATGTATATGTGACAAAAATAAAGGCTTAACTTAACTTTAACTTTTAAGAAGGTCTTGGTTCTTACTGCACTTCTTCTTAGTTTTGTAGAAACTTTTCACTACTCATCCAAGTAACTTCTTCAGTCTAAGGTAAGTTGTAAAGTTCCTCGTATTTAAGGGCCTGTCCACACGGAGACGCGTTTTGCTGTATACGTAACTTTTTATCGTATTGGCGTTTCGTCCACACGGATCCGGCGTTTTAGAAGACTGAAACCGCTATTTTTTGAAACCAGGTCCCAAAGTGGATAAATCTGAAAACGCCACCCTTGCGGTTTCGTGTATACAGCCAATCCGTATATTTTGTGAAACGATGATGTCATCACATCACGTGTCAGCTGCGTCACACGTAACAGCTACAACAATAATGGCAGACTGCATGATTGTGTTCGTGTTGCTACTAAAAAGCCTACTAGCTTTATTACAGCAAAATCTATTGCTTCTATGCAGCGTGCAAGTTTATGCGAATGCTCAAAATCTTCTTCTCCGTGTATAGTGCATCTCTATGGCAAAATTACAGCGCCCCATACTGGTCTGTCATATATACTACACTGTTTTCAGTGGTTTCGTGTGTACACAGACATTTCTTGAGACGACGCCGAACGAGGAAAAAAAATGATCGGATAGGGAACGCACTGGCTTCGTGTGGACGGAGTCTAAGGCCCTGTCCACACGGAGACACGTTTCGCTGTATACGTATAAATTTTTTATCGTATTGGCGTTTCATCCACACGGATCCGGCGTTTTAGGAGACTGAAACCGCTATTTTTTTAAACCGGGTCCCAAGGTGGATAAATCTGAAAACGCCACCCTTGCGGTTTCGTGTGTACAGCCAATCCGTATATTTTGTGAAACGATGATGTCATGCGCATGCTCAAAGTCTTCTTCTCCGTGTATAATGCATCTCTATGGCAGAATTACAGCGCCCCATACTGGTCTGGCATAAATGTACTACACCGTTTTCAGTGGTTTCGTATGTACGCAAATATTTCTTGAGACGATGCCGAACGAGGAAAAAAAATGATCGGATAGAGAACGCACTGGCTTCGTGTGGACGGAGCCTTAGTCCTCCAAGGTCAAAGGGTCCTCCCCTATGTGAAGCAGCTTGTTGAACAATGGAGAAGGTGAGAATAGGTGGGAGGATCATTAGAAAGTAGATGGGAGAGAGCTGTTAGAGAGACAATAGAGAGAGATTAGAGAGAGTTGTTAAAGTGTAACAACCAGAAAGAGTAAGGGGAGTCCTTAAGTGTGGCTTTCTTGGTGGACATGTGAAGAGGTCTTAATCTTCCTTGGGTCAGATGGAAGGGCAGCATGAAAAATATGAGACAGGTTATGTTGAAGACCTCCACCTCTGCTGAGAGAAGGATTTTACACCTGCACATAGAAAGATTCTTTCACCCCTCTCTCGAACCATCTATCCTCTCTGTCCAAAATTCATACATTTTCATCCTCAAATGTGTCCTTTTGTCCTTCAGGTGAAGGTTTACCTTAAATATGAGGAACTTTCCAGCTTACCTTATACTGATGAAGCTATTTGGATGAGTAGTGAAACGTTTCTACTAAACTAAGAGGAAGTCCAGGTGACACGACTTCCAGAAACCTCCTCTGGATGACTGAGAATCTTCACAGAGGGTCGACTAATACACTATATAATACAGTAATACAGTAATATATACAGTAGTACTGCTGAGTTAAACCTGTTTCTTTGTGTGACACATTAACATTTACATCCTGTGAAATCTAACTTTCTTCATCAGCTGTGCTGGAATGTTGGGTAACGCTGACACCATGTGTACTGATGATGTGAAGTGTTCATGAGCGTCATCAACTTCTCTTTACTGTCCAGCATCAGAAAGTCAGAACACGGACCTAAAAGTTTACTGTTTACACTTGTTTTTTTTTTACACATTATATGGATGTGGGGGTATTATGACCTGCCCTGAATTGCCGTAGGATTATCAACATAGATTTGTTAAATTTATGAGATAAAAATCTATAGTTATAGATAAATATCTTCGGAGTGTGTGTGTGTGTGGGTCAGATATCTGATCAGCTGTTTGAAAATGGCTTTATGCATTAATGTTTCCGTTATATTTCAAAATATTTCATCATAATCCACCATCACAACCATCTGCATCACATTCTGAATTATTACTTAAAAAAATAATAAATAGTGTATGAGTGTACATTCACATTCAAATTTCTATTCAAAAAGCAGGTTGACTGACCTCGGCCGTTTTTTGTTGCTTTTGTTCTCTCAAAGTCAAAAGGAGCACGGTCTTAAACAGTACTATATTGTGCAAATGTTATTGTAAGGTGTGCTAGTGGTGACTCTCAGGGATTGTTTAAACAGATAGAATTAAATATTAGCACTAGGACACTCACGGACTCTCGTGTTTGTCTCTGTTTAGAATCCTACTTGTTCTAGTTGTTCTATAACGATGACGGAGGGAGCCTTTTTACTAACTCTATTTGTGTGGACAGATGGAGACACGGAGACTTGGCTCATCTGGACAGCTGTGGAGTTTGTCTTGTCGTTGTAAATAATCCACCTCTACACAGAGAAACACATAAGAGACCCGGAATATTCCTGCATTTACATTCCTGTAAGTTCAAACTTCCTGTCACCCAACACCCACTTTCTCTTTCCTGCATGCCAGTTGCTGTAGCTTCTCCACCTCCAGCCTTCAGGAAGGTGACGTTCTCGAGCCGAGATGTCCGTCCATTTTCACTTCAAAGAGTTTCTCCTAATGTGCTTTCAAAGGTCTCGTCTCTTTCCTGCTGTCCGAGCCTATTACGCCGCAGTGACACATGAAAATGAGGCCACGGTTCCTCCACGGGCGTGATTCTATCTGAGGGCTCGCTCTCTTCGGAGAGAACATGAGTGAAAGGAGAGAGAGAGAGAGAGAGAGAGAGAGCACCAGGGAGGAACCGAGTCCCTGTGTGGATCATTAAAACCCAAATTTAGACCAAGCAAAGCTTCTCGTCATATGAAGTACAGATCCAAAAATAAACAGACCTGGAAGAACATTCTTTCTCAGAGTTCCTTTCCTGTTCCTGCACTGTGCGCTCACATGTGAAAGGAAAAGAATAATGATCAACTTTGTGTTTAATCACAGCGCTGACCTGGACGTTTGATCTCCTCCTCCATGTGCTTTAAAAATCGACACTGATCACTTAGCGATAATGTGAGAAGTCGTTTAATGCAATAAAACGCATTCAGCAGGGCAGCGGCGTTCCCACGCACCCTAATTCACCATCATAACTTCTCATTAAAATGCATGATCTTGAATTAAACCTTGAAACTCGTCGGCTGGCTCGTCAATTTGTCTTCAGGAAAAGCGTGACCATGGGACGAGACCCAGAGCTCATTCGGCCTGACTCGGTCCACCACTCAGAGGGACCACGGGACAGGAAAGGATTTAAAAATTAATGGTGGATGTCAGGAAAACACATTAGTCAGAGCTGGAAGTGATGAGAAGAGCTTTTCCGTGTAGCGTAGACGCACGAGAAACAGAAGACGAGTGCCAAAACTTTTGCACAGGCACCAGGCCAATCTGTGACGTAAATACTGCCGGACAAATAAACAAAATAAAAGTTGTCAGTCTTATAAATGCACTTTTCTCAGCTGATTTGTGCACTTAATAACTTTAATTATGATTTACATTATAAACATTTTGTTTCTCAGGTTACGATTTTAGAAAATATATCAAATGTTCTGGCAGTGACTGTGGATTTAAAATCAATTTGATTGAAAGGATGAGATTTTGTGGCGGGCCAAAAATTTTAATTCATAATAAATTTAAAATTATTCCTTTTCCAACACCACAGAGGGTACAAAATTTTGCATCCAACTGCATGTATGATTATCATATTTATGTACTTTTGCATTTTTATTAACACAGATTTCCCGAGATAAGTCTGATGGACGAAGCCCCTCTGTGGTGAACGCTGTACGCGTCCGTCCCGCCGAGGCTCTTCTGCAGAGTTTTCTGGCTGTAAAATGTCTCGTGAAGGACTTTTAACACTTCTGTAGAACCCCGTGGGCTTGTAAACTGGGGAAAAAGGCGAATTAAACAAAAATAAAAATAAAACTCCAGATCCAGGAGGAAAATAAACCTGACGGGATCATTAGGGAACGGTTGGTGCTGTGCTGAGTGATTAAAGGGTAATGAATCTGGCAGACGATCTGGTGTAACAGACAAGTTATGGCATAATGATGATGATGACAACGATGATGATGATGGTGTGTGTGTGTGTGTGTGTGCGTGTTTTGTGTGTGTGTGTGCGTGTTTTGTGTTTTGTGTGTGTGTGCGTGTGTGTGTGCGTGTCAGTTGGCATAATCACGTCAGTGTGTGTGTGTGCGTGTGTGTGTGCGTGTCAGTTGTTCACGTCAGGAAAAATTACAGAGCATGTCTAGGACAGACAACAAGATCCAAACCAGAGGGTGGAGCAGAGGAGGAGTCAAAGCAGGAAGTCCACCTGGTATACACCCATATATGGTAATGCATGATAATGGACACAGCTGTCTTTGTATTAGACATGCTTTCTCCACACCAGGACATGTCCACTTCCTGTATGAAAAGTGTCAATCCTTAGATTTCCCAGAACATTTCTGTTTTTTTTTTAATATATATATTTGCTTTTCATATGGTAACTATAGCAACAGCTAAGCTAACACTGCTAGCTAATGTACAGGCTATGTAGTGAAAACAGAAATATCTGACCTGAATAACTTGAATGAATAACTTATAAATACAAAACAGGAATATGTCAGAAAACATAAAATTGCAACTCCACCTCTAAACACTACACCTGGAAACTCTTTCCATAGACGTTGCATAAGAATCTTTAATCTGTTAAACTATTATTAACAAAGTGAACGCATATCTGTAAAACGATAAAATATTAGAGCAAGCGCATTAATATAAACCTGCACTGCTACTGTCAGAGCTGCTGTTATGGAGAATTAATCAACAGCATCTGACCAATCAGAGCAATCAGAGGTTGTACTGCAGCTGGCCACTAGAGGGCTCCTGAGACTCTTATACAATATCCTTAATGTCAGTTTTATAATTAAAACTCAGAGTTGTAGCCCCTCCCCTAACATAAGTCTAACCAATCAGAATCTTTTGGTTACGGAAGCTCAGCAAAATCTCATTTTGTCTTATTTCATTTATAACTCAGAGTTATGAAAAAATATTATATATATATATATATATATATATATATATATATATATATATATATATATATATATATATATATATATTATAACGAATATAATATATATATATATATATATATATATATATATATATATATATATATTATATTCGTTTTATGGCTTGTATGATGGTGTTGTTATGCAGAAGTGGGCGTGTCCTATTGATCAAGTGTCATAAGGTATTCAGGTGATATGTCTAAAATGCTAAGCGGTGATGGCGGGCCAGGCCGTCGTGGTGACGGCTATCAGACACCGTATCGACTTTACTTCACCTGGCTTTTCTTAAAAGCTTTTTAAACACGTTTATGTGTGTGTGTGTGTGTGTGTGTGTGTGTGTGTGTGTGTGTGTGTGTGTGTGTGTGTGTGTGTGTGTGCGCGTGTGTACACACACACACACACACATACACGTGTGTGTATAACCTTCCATAATGCATTTCACATTCTGCTGCGGTTTCCCCAGGGCCCGAAGGCAGCACTCTCCCTCCATCACTCCATCGACAGTGAGGAAGCTGTGTCAGGTTCGATGCACCACCAGACATAATTAGACGTTTCATTAGCATCCAGGAACACGTAGCCATGCGCTAGTTGCTTTCTCCGCAACCTTCTCCTAACTGATGGTGCTGGTTCAGGTGTTGTAGCTGTGATCTCCCTCGCCCTCGTTCTCTTAGCCGCCGGAAATGCAGCACAGAGCATCTTCCCTTGTTTCAGCCTCCTCCTTCCTGAGAGCTCCATCGTGTTCCTTCTTCACGCTGCGCCTTTTACTTCTCTCAGCTTGACTCTCTCTCTCTCTCACTCTCTCTCTAATCAGAGGCTGAAGATCAGACGAGGACATGCTGCAATGTTTCCAGCAGCACATGATTTTATTAATAACGCAGCTGCGTTTCTGTAATGAGAACGACAAAGCCGGGTACTTTATGAGAGCACGGTGGTGATTTTATTAAGAAGTGGGAGATGAATAAGTCCTGCACTCTTTTTAATCCAGTGCTTCTCAGAGTCTCTCTTTAACCCTTTCAGAGTTTTCTTGACAATGCGAATCCTAAAAAGACTCAAATGAACATTTCACTTGATAACTAACTATAACTATGATTAATCTCTTGCTTATGTACAGGTATGTAAGGGTGTTCTGGGATTTGAACTCATCACCCTTTGGGCACAAGAGCAGATCATTTACTCATAGTATATCCTGGGAACATAAAAAAATTTCAATGAAATGTAAATACTGTGTGTGGTTATGATTTTCTGTAAAATAAAATTTGCATCAGTGTGCAATCCAGAGCAGTAAATTCACATTGATAACGGAATCATTATTTACAATTATAATATTCTGTTACATTCTGAACAATAAAATGTTGTAAATATGTACAAATACTTTATACACTCAAAATAAGACAATCACTGGACACTCAGGTACACGTTACTACTACTGCTGGGTTGGACCTTCTTTCTAGGGCACGAGCAGCTCAGGAGGTTCAGGCTCTGGGTCTCTGATCAGAAGGTCAGCGGTTCATGTTGGGTCTAGCACGACCGTTGAGCCCCTGTGCTGGGCCCGTAACCCTGCCTGTTCCAGAGGGCACTGTATCATGGGCTGTTCACTCTGAGCCCAGCTTCCTACCTGGGATATGTGAAGAAAATAATTTCACTGTATTGTAATGCACAAGTGACAAATAAAGACTTCTTCTTCATCATCTTCTTTTGCCTTCAGAACCGCCTTAATTCTTTGTGGCAGAGGTTCAACAAGGTGCCGGAAACGCTTCTTAGAGATTTATCAGTTGCAGGTTTATGATGCGACAAGTTATAAGACACTGACACTGGAGACACTTCCATATATTTTGGCTAAAAGAATTGATCCCTGTATGTTACCCCTATGTCTTTCTCCCGGAAACTCTCTCTCTCTCTCTCTCTCTCTCTCTCTCTCTCTCTCTCTCTCTCTCACAATGTGTGTGTGTGTGTGTGTGTGTGTGTGTGTGTGTGTGTGTGTGTGTGTGTGCGTTTCAGATCGGTCTCCATTTATTTTATTACTAAAATGTCTCAGAATAATAAAAGCTGTGCACAGGTTTTTCCTCCAGCGTGTGAGAGAAACACGTATAAACACCTTCTTTAGGGCTTTTTTTTCTGAGGCATAAACGCGAGCACCGGCGCTGAGAGGTGTGGCTGCAGTGATTTGATGAAGGGCTGGCAGGAGAACGAGGCGATGAAGCGCTTGTTGAGGGTTTATGAGATGGAAAAGTGGGTTTGAGGAATGTTCTGAGAGCTGATATAAAAAATACGACCATCTCTGGAGTAAACAGGATGCAGGAGAGGAAAGCGAGGAAGACAAATCAGCGCGGTGTGTTTAAGGGGGGGTGGGGGTGGGGATGTAGGCGGGCAATGCACTTTAGTTACGGTACAATACGTTGCTGACTCAGTATCATAGATTGTACTAAATAATCTTGCAGTTTAGGGGGCGCTGGAGCTCCGGGGTTTATTCCATGATGTTACTGTTGGTTTGAGACACTGTGTCCAGTTTTATTTGAATCATAGTAATAATAGTTTATTAATGTTTTTGAAACAGAACATTTTTTACATAGGCTACTTTTTGTGTTTAAGGTTAAACCATTATGAGTACATTTCTGTAAGTCGAAATCATTGTAAACCTGGTGGCGTAGCAGTTAGCACTGTGGCCTCGCACCTCCAGGGTGTGGGTTCGATTCCCACATTGAGGTCTGTGTGTGTGTGGTGTTTGTTGGGTTTTCTCTGGGTACTTCAGTTTCCTCCCAAAGACATGCAGCTTAGGGTAACTGGTGGGGTTACAAATTGCCTGTAGTGTGTGTGTGTGTGTGAATATTGACCGAAGGTACTGCTACGATTGTAAAACTGATAATGAAAACAATGATAATCACTATTGGCCTCCACGGTCCCTAGTTGGACTACAGAGGTTCCTTGATGGATGGATGGAAAATTGTAAAATGTTAAAAGGGGTGGAGTCATGGGCGGAGTCTGTGTGTAGCCTGTAGGTCTGGAGTTCTTTACCGTAAATGAATTTTACACAGATTATATATAACTCCTTCTTCTCCGCATATTAAGAGGGTCGGGCCACCAACTATCAGTCAACGCTGACAGCTCGAATGATGAATAAATGAATAAATATGTGAGTCCATTACCATAATTCTCCTGTTCCTCTGAGTCCGGTATCTCTCCAGCAGTTAAGCTGTACATTCAAGGAGGAAATAAAATGAGGGATGTTAATAAAAGAAATGAAAAATGTTGTGATGTTCTTTAATTTAACTGCAATTTGTTTTTTCTTTGTTTGGTGTCATTTTAAAAGATGAAGGTGGTCTGACAGCAGCGTGTCACTGTGGGTGGGTCTGTGGTAAAGGCCTTGCCTCTGAGGTCGTACATATGCACAAAGAAGCTGGAGGTGGAGATGTTTGAGTGGAATGAGATATTATAGGATGTTGAACAAATGGACTGAGTTCATGCTGCTGGCGAAGCAGAGAAAGCGTCTGAGTGATAAACAACAAAGTCTTCATTCTCTCTTCCATAACCCCTGCACCTTCCACAGGTTCCGAACCATTCGGACCAACAACCAGAGGTGAGGACCACCCACGTGGTCTACAGGATCTCACACTGGTGCTCTGTTTCACCTTCATATCCGTAACCCTGAACCACTGACACACAGACTCAGACTTTCATACACCAGATTGGGACACTGAGCGCTACACTTTTAACAAGCAGCTCAAAGAAAGATGTTGAAATTCTTATTGGAAGAGTTGCTGGTTGAGTTAAGTTCAGCCTTCATTGATCACACATGCATTACTGCACAGTGAAATTCTTTAAAAAGTTAGCTTTTTTATGGTGCCCCTAGAGCAGACAGGGTTAAGGGCCTTGCTCAGGGGCCCAACAGCAGCAGCCTGGCAGAGCTGGGGCTCAAACCGCTGATCTTCAACTCCGTAACTCAAAGTCTTAACACACTGAGCCACCACTGCCCCTGCAGTATTTCAGTGCTGATCACTTCAGCGGATTTTCTTTCAGTAACAGGAAATGTATCTTTCCAAGCAGTGCTAACAAACACACACACCCTCACACACCAACACCCCGTGTACCTGAGTTCTTTCTGGGAAGCGTTTAAAATAGCATTATACACTAGTGCCTGGGAAATCCTTCCAGTGAAACATGAGGGGGTGCACATATTTATAGGTGATTGTGTAACAGCACTAAGAATACTTTATATCCAAGCAGTTACAGTAAATTCGTAACAACATAGCTGGGCTTCAATCCAAGCCTGTTGCCGAGTCTGACCACCTCCCCACTGAGGAACCCCGGGGCCGGAACCATCAGTGAGGTCATTAACATCGTCTCATCAGGAAGCAGAGTGCAGATGCTCAGTGATGTTCACCCGGTCCTCATCCTCCTCTCCTGATTCCCACTGAGGTTGAATCCCAAACCTAGACTCAGACTCACTTATATTCACTGTCTGGGTTCGAGAGCGAGTCAACATTACAGCAGATTCTTTAGTTTAAACTATTTATTCAGCTCACTATATTTAGCCAAGTTTAGTTTTTCTCTGCGTGTCCGCTTCACTTGGGGTTAAACACTGCCCTGGGCATGCCCCGTGTTAAACACAGTTATTTTTAACACGAGTGTTTAATTTACTCTCCTGGATGTAAATGTGCTCTGATCCAGTTGAGGCGAGGCATTGTTTAAATGTGTTTATCACTGAAAGGCCGAGCGCTCACCCGCTCCTCAACCTGGGACTCAGCGTTCATTAACCATCGTTCATTTCAGGTCATTTTTGCCAATTTCATGTTGTACACAGGTCTTAAAGAAAACACTTTATTCAGTGAAATGATGCAAAAAATGAGTTTTGTAAGAAATATACAATCAGGTTTGTGAAATAAAAAAATGAAGAACATTTTGTACTTTGTTGCTCTTTCAATATAAACTATAACGTAAACATTGACAAAGATTCACTGCTCAGGTCCTTCACCTGAAAATATCTACATGAATAAATGAAAGGTTTTGTTTTGTGTACATTGGGTCAGAACTCATTTTTTCAATTATATCTTTACATTTCATACACTGGAGGACCAGAAACCAGTCTCAGAACATTTACTGTCTGTATGTCTGTATATCTGTCCAGACAGAATTTTTCACAACATCATGGAGAACTGGCTGGACAGAAATGAATAAACCTTTAGCAGTACTTAGATATCGTCTGGAAATTAAACCTGCAGCATAAATGAAGTCAAAATGTTTAGTAGAAGTGAAGTTGTGAGCAGTTATGATTGCAAACCAGAACGTTTACCAGAGTACTGAGACTTCTTTAATCTGTGGGCGTGGCTTAAGGTGACCACGGGATAAAATTAGTAAGTCAGATAGTTGAACTGAATATCTTTACTGGGATTCATTCATATTTTCACTTTGGCTGAAAAAGTGGCTGAAACTTCATCTTTACCCGATCTACTTTTTCCATTTCTCATCTGTGATTCACTCTCCGATTACCAAACAGGGAGTGTATTGACCACCAAAGAAGTACAACTTAGTGTAAACAAGGCGTAAGATACTCAAACTTACAGAATGTTAGACAGAGAGTTCTGCCGTACAGAGAGACAGACAGACATGTACGTGGACTTCAACCTGAAATAATAATAATAGGGTGTAGGGATTAGTGGACAGTGGAGGTGTAGTGGTTTAGGGTGTAGGGGTTAGTGGACAGAGGAGGTGTAGTGGTTTAGGGTGTAGGAACTTGTCCTCTATCTAGGGCACTACTGTGGAGGTTTATGAGACTCGTTAGAGATGAGTAAATGAGTTATGAATACACAGTTCAATGAAAGCATTACTCTCTCTTCCCAGCGAAGAGCGCAGTGCATTATGGGTATTCTCTATAGACCACAGGGACAGTGATTTACTGCAGTGCATTGTGGGAGTTGACGAGTGCAGTAGATATGCCCTATTAGACGTGAACAGTGGGAAGGACGTGACCTGTGATGTTAAGTGTTCTTCTTTTCTCCTCCTGTCACGGGCCCACGTTCCCCAGCGCTGGCGCTTATTATTCATCGTTTAAGCGGCTGCGAGGGAATGAGATCAATAAGCGGGTGATGTATGAAGTATGAAGCGGCCTGTGACTCGCTGCCTCGCTCTCCGACACCAGACGTGGGACGAAAACACGACAGCTTTCCGTGTTCAGCTCACAGGGGACACGTCACCGCGGCGCTCAGGAGAAACCGAACATGAAGCCGCGAGCACGAGCTTCTAAGGTAACTTTTTTTTTTCTTTTTTTTTTGCACAAATGTGTCTCGTTCTGCAGTTCAGTTTTAACTGATTTCCTGTCAGGCTTTTTCATTTTATTCTTTAGTTCCATGTTTACTGATTTACACAAAGTGTAAAATCATGGCCTTATTAATGAATAAATAATTTAATTTATTATTATAATCATTTAGATGGAGATTAGCTCCTTCTGTCACATTTATCATTCTTTTGTCATTAGTTAAATAGTTTATGATATTAATTAATTAGTTTCTGTTTTTAAATATTATAATATTAGTGTTTCAGACCCTCAGAGCTTCAGAACAATATACAGTGACTTACAGTCTCAGTTACTCTGAAGATCAAACATCAAACCAGATAGAAAAGCACACTTTACATGATAAGTAAAAAATAAGTTAATTAGCAGTAGCATTAACATTATTTATATAAAAAAAAACATTAAATAGTGAACAAATGTTTCAATGTATTCCTACAAAAACAACAGCATCACAGAAGCTCTAGCACTTTTCACCTTTCCAATATGAATATGCAAATGGGAGGTTCCCAAATCCTACAAACTCCTCCCTCTTCTCTGGTAAGATGGTGCTGTATGTTCTGCATTTACATATTAATCATGGATTGGCTCTTATTTTTTATGATGCAATAACGTTCTCCAGTTCACACTAATTTATATTATAAGGACAATATAACTGTACTATATTTTATTAAAAAACAAAACATCATTAAAAAACTTCATTAATAAAAAAACAAAAAATCATCTCATTTCATAAATTTCATTAAGTAAACACATAGATCCTGTCCGAGATTACACGTTTGGTGTAAACTGTTTAATAAACGCATAAATTAATGAATGAATCAGCTGTTACCATGGAGACAATACTGTATTAGAATATGTGCATTAATATAAACCTGCACTACTACAGAGAATTAATCAACACCTTCTGACCAATCAGAGCGCAGAAGTCTGCAACATCGTTATGCAACACTGAAAAAAGTTCTTAAAAAACATCTAAGTTTCTGGAATGTTTTGTGTACAGCAGCCGCTTAAAAGGAAATCGAAAACTTTGAATTAAATTTCTAATACCAATCTGCACTACAGTGATCTAAAGATAGCGCAGCGGCTCTGGGAATAACAAACCCTCGACTTTGGTTGTCGTTTCCTCTTAAAGCAAACAGCGCGGCGTAGGTTTTATCCCTCGGGCTGCTGACTGAGGAAAATTTAAACGAGCTGATCTGTATTCCGCTCCCGAGAACCCTCCAGGTCTGAGATTGTTAATATTCACACCGCCACCTGGACGTCGGAGCGCGGGATCGGACGAGCGGCGCAGAGTCAGCCGGGCCAGATTCAGGGCCGCGTTCTCCTCCTCGCCTCTCATCAGGGGCAGAGCGATAAACACCAGCGCCGCGAGCCACAGCTGCTCCCAAATCAACATTCAGCCCGAATCAAACGCGCTACACCCGTAATAGCCGGGAGCGCTAACGATGGCTCGCCGCTTCGCCACAGGTTTCCCGTCCGCCACTGATGATTTATGGTGGAAGGCGACGTTCTACTCATGACTTGATGCTCGCTCGACTCTCGTCACATTGATCAACGTCAGCATCCAGACGTCAGCCATCCATTATCCTGCCAGAGCTCGCCATCATTCAATTCAAAAGCCAACATGGGGCTTGAAAGGAAAGGTCAAAAATGTCTGTAAAGGAAAAAACGAAATCTAGTTTTTAAAAAGCATAAAGATTTATTTTAAATGAGGATTAACTTTTAATCTACTTGCAGTAAATATTTTGACACCAGTGCAATGTTACTAACAGCAAACTAACTATCATGTAAAATGATTTATATATGATGACGGTGTGCTTAACACTAAAACAATAATATATACGTTGGTGTTTGTTCTCCCTGTGTTTCTTCAGGAGAACTTCCTGCTTTCTGATGTTTTAAGAAGAAACACAATAAAACAAATAAAAATGAATTTGAATTAAAATGCTTCTATTTAAACAGTTTAAATGATGAATAAAACCCCATAGAGATCATTTATGGGCTTTTTCTCATCCTCATCCATAATGTAAAAACCTGCACATCATTGCCCATCCACATTTCCCTCCTTTATTTAAACTATTTAAAGTTGTCTTTAGTAATGTTTATCTCTAACCCTCTTAGAACTTCATCAGTACTTAGATGGATTATATATTTTTAATTATTATAATTTTTAACATAGTTGTCATGATAAAAACTGATAAAAACAGATGTCTGTCATGATTTTGATGAAATGCAAATGACAGCATGTTAATTGAGTTTTTTTCGTTCCTCTCCGGTGCGACAGGTTTCAGTTCGGGTTGCTGTTGTCTGAATAACGGAACTTAAACACCTCTCCACGTGTGGCTCTAATCCAGACTCAATTCAGTGTTCTAGATTAATTCCAGAATAATGAAGCAAGTTTTATTCGACACACGCGGCTGTGATAAACTCTCCTCCACCGTATTGTTCAGCTTCACGCTCGACGCCACCGGAGTGGAAATAAACTTGCAAAACCTCAGTCTCTCAAAACCTAAATCACAGCTTTATATGCAAACCTGCAACCTTCTGGCGCTCTGGAAACACTGCGACCATCTGCACTCAGGGGTAATGAAGACGACACTCAAAGCTGGAACAAGACTCGACTAACACCAGGAACTCTCTGCTCTGTTTATAGGACAGGGAACAGGAGTGACTGTCACACACACACACACACACACACACACACACACACACACACACACACACACACACACACACACACACTGCCTTTGAAAAAGAAGTGACCAAACACAGAGAGAATTCATGCTGATATTTGGATGAAGCCTGAAATTGATGTGTATTTTCTCTGTGGCTTGTCATTTATTTATTGCCCCTTTTAGAAACCACAGGTGAGAAGTTCTCCAAATCAGCACGATTGATTCCTCTAGTGTGGGAAGTTTTTCACTTTGAGCAGAACTAAAAGAAAGTTTGCTCACCTTAAAAAGTTCTCTGTCAAGGTTCATTCATCTCCCCGTGTCCCCGTGTCCCCATGTCTCTCCCACCCCGGGCATGGCAGCACATCAATCTGAGACAGAAGGAGAGGAAAAGTCAGGAGAGTGCAGGTGGTGGAGGGTAAACAGAGGCAGGAGGGAAACATCTCAGTCTTAATAAGACAGGAGGGTGAGGAAGTGGTGACTGAAACGTTCCTGCAGCTCCGAACGTCAATCACCGCCGGGCTCCGACTCCGGGGAGGAGAGAGACGACGCTCCGCTGGGTTTCTGTCACACTTCTGGTTTGTCAGGACTGACGGCCCTTCGTTCCTCTCCACTGCGGTTCTGAACCGTGCGGGCCTGATTTAACCCACGCCTGTCCGGTTCCTCTCGCGAGTCCAGGACCTGCTGAGCTCTGCGATCTGATTGGTCAGAAGCTGCTGATGAATTCTCTGTAGCAGCAGCTCTGAATGGAATGAAGGTTTATATTAATGCTCTCTCTCAACACTCACAGCTCACGCTTCACTATGATAAACAGGATAAAAACTTACAACTTAATTTACATGGTGATGGAAAAGGAAAGAGAGATTTATTTAAAATCAACATGTGCGGAAGGAGTCTCCAAGTTGCAGAGGTGGGTGGAGCAGCCAAGTAAGAGCAGCTGTACTTCAAAATAATATTACTCAAGTAGAAGTCAAAAAAGAGTCAGTGAAAAGATACTCTGTACTGAATAGCTGGTTAAATCGTAATGTCCGATTTATTTTATTTTTAGGAATTATAATAATTATATATACAGTAGATACGCACACACACACAGCACACAATGTATGTACAGTATATATAGTATAATTATAATAATTATATATACTAACATTGCAAATTTCAATGAAAAATGACATGTTTCTCAGGTTAGACCTCGAGTTTTTATGTGCTGAAGTGTGTGTGTGTGTGTGTTTTGTCAGTATGAAGCTGTTCTTTTGCGCTGTGTGTAAGTGAAACATGCGAGGTCGACGGTGTTCATGGTGCTTTTCTGTTGTAGCACTGGAGACAGACGCGTCTGATCATTTAATGTTTTCATTTGCTGTCTACCACGAACAAGATTTTTTCCAGTTATGATGCCGGTTGGTGTGTGGTCATGTGACTACATGTGATTATTGTTACTGTGTCTGACTGGTCAAATGGAGTCATGTGATCATTGTGCTGCGTCTGATTGGTGAAACAGTCATGCGGTAGATCCACCGGCTTCATGTGTAGAATAAATGTTTAGAAAAGTAGCGAGTCGAGTGGAGCCGAATGTAGAGGAGTAAGAGTAGCGTTTCTTCTTCACAAATCTACTCAAGTAAAAGTAAAAAGTACGCTGCAGTGGTTTGAATCAGCAAACTGCTGTAAGGAACATGGCGTCATCAAAGCTGAATGTTTATAGCCGCTATAACGTAAGTGAGAAGAAGAACTGACTTGTTCAACAGCATTAAATGCAACTTCAAACCATTACGTGCTGATCTTTATTAAATAAATACGACTCTGTACTCTGCAGCACGGAGCATAAGAGGAATAAAGCACTAAAGCAACTAAGTGTATATTTAGCAGTATAAGATAATTACTTACAGATTAGATTAAAAACCTTGTAGCTAGCTCTTGAGTTAACATTATTTCTGCTGGTGGTCGTGATGTAGTATTGCCTCACCTGATGTGTTGCGGCGGCTTTACAGGGTGCTGAGCATTACGCAACGCCAAGACAGACAAGTCACTTTCTTTCTTGCAGAACTCGCAGTTTACTTTTGCTGTGTGTGTGTGTGTGTGTGTGTGTGTGTGTGTGTGTGTGTGTGTGTGTGTGTGTGTGTGTGTGTGTGTGTGTGTGTGTGTGTGTGTGTGTGAGTGTGTGTGTGTGAGTGTGCATGTCGCAGATGGGTCTAATGATGTAGAGTCAGAGAGCTGGGATTTATTACACATTTAAAGCTCTTGTACACCAATGTGTTGGTCATTTTTTGGAGCAGTTTTAATACAAAAACACAGTTTATTATTTATAAAAAAAAAAATACAAACACTTTGTTTTATAAAAATGGCTCCCCGTGGGGATAAATGTGAGTTTATTTACAGTGAAAAGCAGAGAAAGATGTAAAAGATGAGAAGGATAAAGGTCATGAGTTGAGCGTCTGGGGGCCGGTTTACTCCTGCAGAGGTTCATCGATCGCGGTGTTGTGAAATATCAGATAAACCAAAAAGTCACACACAGCCTTGTCTTGCTGAGGTTTTAGTAAACACACACACACACACACACACACACACACACACACACACACACTCACATGAATTAAAAAAGTATTCCTTTTTAAGTACAGAAAAAAAAACCTCCACGAATGTAAGAAGCAGAGAATCGATGTGTGATTAATCTTCCGCAGGTTATGTTAGAGATTCATAATCACTTTGTTCAGCTGGATCAGCTATATAGATATATACAGTATACAGGATACAGTATATAAATGAGAATGCTTTCTTCAGTCTGTTTTTATTAATCCATATTTTTTCATGTTTAAAGGTGAGTGTTTGTGTTTGAAGGAGGTTGTCTAGACGATATGGAGAACCCTCGACTCCAGAGAATCTCAGAGGTGTGAAACACACTAAAGTCATTCTTAATACTCTGAATGCGGATCTCAGAAAATCCACTTAATCAGCCGTACAACCCGAGTCTGAGCACCAGGAACTTTCCTCATAAATACCCATGTCGGGTTTGAACTCAAGTCGTCACCTCAAAGGAACAATTGAACCGATATCAAGAGCAGAAGAAATCCAAACCGCGTGATGGGAGATTGAGTTGAAAGTCTGTGTAAGAAGATTAAAAGTGGACTTTTGTGCAGCTCGACTCCCAAAATAAACCCAAATTCCATCTGATGAAACAAAGGTTTGTTGTGTGTATTAGAGAGTTTACAGTTTCAGGACTTGTGTGAATATGAAATCTGAACCTTCAGCTGCACAGGACCTGTGATGTTACAGAGATACATTTCTACTGACGAGAAAATGAGAAGACGAATCCCACCGTGTGCAGGAGAATCGGGTAACAGCGGCGGGATGTGATCACAGACCTCAACTTCAAAGACCGGGCTTTTAAAATAAGCCGGGTTTCAAGAGGACCCTGCTGGAGACATCTGAGACGTCTGAGACATCCAGAGCTCGAGAGGAAGAAAAACACCATCATGATTCCCTACAAAGTGAGGCTGTGACAAATTCCAGAAGGTGAGCAATTAGATAAGCACCCTGCGCTTAGTGACGCCGGGCTGGTCACATTACAGACTCGCTTCAGAGGAAAGTCATGATTACAGACCTAAAAGTCATCGGAAGTTGGCAGGCGACGTCATAATTTGCATATTCACTAAATTAACATTATCTTTGCATGTTAAACTCTGCAATCAGACATTTCATCAGAATAGAAAAGGACAGATTATCAATGATTTCTTATGAAATTAATTTTGGTAAAAACTAATTTTAGAAACCATTTGGTCATCACAAGCTATTTACATTATAACAACAATTTTGGAATTTCTATCAGAAATACATTTTAGAGGAGTAATGCTGATTGGTGCTCAGTGATTGGCTGCTGGAACTACGGTGAATAATAATGATCAGTGATCGTCTTTGGGAATAATCTGAATCCATAAGACACACACACACACCTGTTGACAATTATCATTCTCAGTACATAGTCATGCTCTCGTATCCACTTTGTGATGTAAACACTCAGTGTACACTTTACCAAACCTTCTTCTTTTGCATCACTGTTCAAGTTTTAGTCTCGTCTTTGCTCCCTGGTATTTTGATCAGAGCCCGGTCCAGTTGTTGATCTTTGCAGATGAAATGCCTGTTTGCTTCTCCTACATATCTTGGACACTCTTAGATTTGTCTGTCTGTTCTCCTTATTAAAACACTGCACTGCATTTGTATCTGCTCCAGATGCAGTGCTAAAATCAACACCATGTCACCATCCATCCACAACAACTGTGTTCCACAACCTCCCCAACTCTGAGTACACTCATCTCCCAGCAAGAAAAAACAAGTGCTGATTAGCCACATTCTGTTGTGGAGGTATTTTGCTGCTTGAGAGTACTTGAGAGTAAATCTCCAGTCTCAAAGGGTCGACAGAGCAACAGAAAATCACCCCAACTATCCCCTTACTGGGGACACTCTCACATCTGGATGGAAGGTGGAGCATTTCATTTGACAATCTCAATGGGTTTTGACCATGTACCAGAGAAAAGGAGGGGTTCTGGTAGCTCAGTGTCTCTCCCTCCATGAGGAAGGCCTAGGTTTGATTCCCAGCCAATGCTCAAACCCCAGGCCCTGGATGCAGTCCCAGTCACAAGCCTAGGGAAAACAACAACAACCAGAGGACAAAGAAGTGGGGAACCATTACATACTTTTCTACATGGTTTGCAGCCAATTATACAGTAGATGGATCGAATGAGTGGATCCTCTGAAGTGCTAAAGAGTTTCCATGCAGAGATGAGAAGATGACACTAGAATTTGCTGATTGATCACAGTACCCAGCTCAGCCAGATTCATCTTCCCTCCGTGAGTTCATTTTAGGCTCTCTCTTTATAATCCTGCCTGTTGTGATCTGGCATGGTTCCTGTCTTGGCAGTGTTGGTCAACTTGAGAGCAACTTCTGGTCTGTGAAGAGCTAAGAATTCCCAGAAAAGCACTGCCTCTCATCTGAGTATTCCGCCATCGATTAGCATCAAGAACGCATCACATTTATGGTCACAGTCAGAGGCGAGACACCTTATCATACCGAGGCTTCCAGGAATGGTTTGCATGACCTGCAGATCTCCTGGGCTCAAAAAGACATCATAAATTGGTCATCGTACTGCCAAGAACATGGTCTCAGCACATCTCAGATTGGCTAGGGGAAATGTTTCTTTATAGTGGAGGCCTCGAACTCTACACTGATGCCTGTGGAATTAACCAGAGCAGTGTACCAATATCCGCTACTGCTGTTTCTCTTGGAAAAGCTCTGGATGGCTAAAGAACGTCAATAAGCCTGACCTAAGAAGCACATATTTACATTTGTTAGTGCTGTCTTTGGACACTGTGAGTATTGTGTCCTCTAATATTGGCTCTTTCGTGACCCTGTCACCCTGAAGGACATCCTCAGTAGACTGATATGGATTCAGCAAATACTCCAGGGGCTGCTAGAAAATCAGCACTTTGTTAAAGCAGTTTACGGATTTTCTTTTTTCCTGGGGTATGTCATCTGCTCAGAGGCAGTGTCAGCAGGGCACGGCATCGCGACAAGGCCTGACCCCGAGACTGTTAAGCCTTCTCGGGTACAGCTGCTAATGATGCAGCATCATAAAGTCGCGCGGTTTGTCAACAGGCTCTTTTTCATTGAAGCTGCTAAAGAGGTTTAATAAACAGACACCAGATGTCTTAATGAAATCTATGTTAAGTACGCTATGCTAAGTTAGCATCTCTGTGCTGGTCACATGAATGTGTCATTAATTCTAAAAATATATGTGCATGAATCATTTAGCAAAATCTTTCCTTTTTTCTTTGTTGGTGTTTTTACTCATATTTAGACGATGTTAAATTCCCCAGGCTTCTCACGGTCCCTCTCTTCCTCCTCATTTGTTATGTAGTAATTCGTCTCATGGCTCACTGGAACCCTTGTGTTTCCCTGGAACAATTTGTTTCCTCGGATTTCTATAGAACATGTGAAAGGCTTTGTTGCAGTAGACTCAGGAAATGGATTAGTAGAAAAAACACCTCTTTTTTTGTAGATAGAGCATTACGAAACCATTGTGTGTGTGTGTGTGTGTGTGCATATCAAAGCTTGTCGAACACTTCAAGCAATCTTCCCTCAATTTTAAATGTAACAAAATAAGTACCATGATGCAAATGTTTTACTTTTAGGAGTATATTTAATTAAACAGACCACGCACAGACCTGATGTTGCTGTGTTCAGACTTCTCAGTAATGTTTAGTAAGGAGATAGTCATGAGTTCCTCTCAGTTGGTGAAGAAATCTGCTCTCAGGGTTTCCAAAAGTGAAGCTTGCAAAGCAAGTTGGGTGATTACATCACATTCTCATCTCCCATGAGCTCAAGAGTGGCCACTAGGTTCTCCCTCCACACGCCGCTTCACTTTCCTGCTGCAAATTTCCTTCTAATTTCATCAGTGCTGGTTCCCACTCGCCTGCTAGACTGATATTTATCATCCTCTGAGGATTAGATGCCCTTTAACCAAGATTATACACTGAACTCTATAGGCTTATGGGGTCTCAAGGTTTTCTTCTCTAAATGAGTTCCAAGTTAAAAACGTAGATGTGAATAAGAGAAAAATGTAGCTCGTTCTGTTACTGAGGAACGCCTCTGTCCTGAAGATGTCAAGAAGTTATAGCTTCATCTGACTGATACAAAGCACTCCTGACTGACACTGGAGACTCCTTCCATATATATTAAATATAAATGAACATCTCCTGACTATAAGTAACCCTGGACACATCAGGGACGGAGTGTGTGGAAGCGTCCCAGTGTAGAAACTGCATTAATATAAACCTGAGTTACTGCCAGGTGAAGAAAATCAGGAAATAAAGAGCTAATTAAATAATTCCTGGAAGTGAAATCATGCAGAGGCTCGCTGTAATTCCGAGCGCTGGAAGAGAACGCGGTTTGATGAACGGAGTGGAGGCTGTGAGGAATTCTGCTCTCCTCCTCATGAATAACTCGACCTTAAATCCCGCTGCGCAGATCAGAGGGTTACGTAAGAGAACAAGAGAGAAGTGAGGAGGAGATCTGCATGAACCATGACACATCCGTGCGCTCTCCGCGTCCTGATTCCGTTCCCTGTGTCTGGAGTAGTGTCGCGGTTCAGACGTCGCGGTTACATAACGTTTATAAATGTTCATGCGGGAGGGCTGAGGTTTTAATGGTCGGAAAATAAACACAAACATGTCGGTTTTGTTACAGTGTAACAACGCGTGTCTCGTGAGGGGCGTATTTAAAAAATATCAATGCCTTTTTAATTGTTTAGTCTTTTTAAATTCTATTTTAATTTACTTTTATTTAGATTTATTTACCCTGACAATTAAATTTTTTTAAATGAATGTTCCATTATGTTTTGTTTTCTTGGCATTACATTATTCAATAATAATTACATAATTAATATTTCTCATTAATCCTATGCTGGTCATTTTTATCATGTCACATTTTGACATAATATTTCATTTTTATTTTAGATGTATTTAAGACTTGCTATGTGACACTACTGTAGTTACAACACAAATATATTCCTTTTTCATCTTTTTAATGTTACATAATTATTTTTGTCATACTGTTGCATCGTTTATTATTATTATTATTATTATTATTATTATTATTATTATTATTACAATAATTTTTTTGTCCTAAGAATGTTACATTTTTATTTCTTTCTTGTTACATACATATCCACACATTATAATTTTTGGCTTCTTTATATTACGTATTTGTGTGTTATTGAGGTTACAGTGTTATTTTTGTTGTGAAAGCAGCAGCAGTAACTCAGCTGTGAGAGCGACGACTCGATTTTGCCTCGGGGAGCGACAGGACACAGAACCGGAGACCGGAGGACAAAACAAACACACGTCTCCTCACGGTCGAGTGGCCACTGGTGTGAACCCGCAGGACCTCGCGTCTTCTCGTGTGTGTGTGTGTGTGTGTGTGTGTGTGTGTGTAAGAGAGAGAGAGAGAGGCTGCTGCAGCACAAAGGCCACGCTGAGAAACACACTGATGCTGATTGAAACAAGACCAGAGCCGGATACAGTCACGTCCTGAAGTCTGAGCGAGCTACAGAGAAACACTTTTATTCCAATAGTGTTTAAAAATTTATATTTCACACAGAAATCTCATCATTTCTGTTAAAAAAGGTCCAAAAACAATAGCACACTGCAAATATAGATAGATAGATATTCTATAAACTACTGACATTTCTTGCCAAATTACAAATAAAACATTGTTATTTAGAGCATTTATTATTATTATTATTATTATTATTATTATTATTATTATTATAGAAAATGACACCACATCACAATAACGAAAAGCAGTTTTAAACAATACGGGTCTAATGTTTAATCCGAGGATCTCTCAAACGCTCTGTGTTTTGTGGAATAACCCTGATTTGCAGTCACAGATCTGCTCCACAGTCTCGACCGTCTCAGCTCAATAACTTTATGACACTCTTGGCACAATGATACAAGAAGCTCAGCTTCGTTTGATGGTCTCTGACATCCATCTTTTTCTTGATCATCTTCCTTCGGTTTTCAGTGGGATTCAGATCTGGAGCTTGGGCCGAACAGGACCGGGTCTGGATCCTCACATTGATTGACCTGGCTGTGTGGCATGGAGTGTCAGAGTCCAGGATGATCTCATATACTGTACAGTATGTGACTTAATTCATGCGCCCTTCACAAACACAGAGGACGTGACCTTAAAGTCCAATTCCTGTGGTTTATGCAAACCTGAGTCCGGCTCTTTATTTTTTTTTACTTCAGCCTCGCTTGTAGGATCCTGTTTTGAACCGCTGTGTTTGAAAGTCACTTGATGTCTGCCTGCGGTTGTTGAGTCACATTTGAAGGACTCTGCGCTCTTTCCAGTCAGTACAAACTGGTTTTGGCCCTGTGCCAGTCTCTAGCATGGTTGTCCCCAGTGTATGCTGCTTGGCCTTGTTCTCATGTTCTGCCACCTTTGAAATGTTCTGTATGGAAGCACGTTGGTGCTCACTGTATACACTGAATACACACCACTGTACCCCTGTAAAGCCGGTAAAGCCAGGACCGAACCCTCCTTTTCCTCACTCCTCCACTTTTCTCTTCCTCACTTTGGGCAGGTGGTCAGTGGTTATGTTTGAGACTCCGGTGCCCTTTGCAATAACCCTGGTGCTGTTTCTGCCAGCCAGCTGGTCACGTTTGCAAAAAGAGTGTAATGATCACAGAAGTGCTTTTTATACTCTTCCTCATTAAATCCCTGGAGCTGTGTGGGTTCTAAAGGGAAGAGCAGGATGTGTTTCAGTCTCTTGGACCTGCAGTCTGAGCTCGTCTTTCCTCTCTGTATTAAAAATGGTGGAAGTATTTTTTCTCCTGCTTCATAAATTACACTTTAATCTGTTTAAGTGGAATCTTTTATGTGGTGATATAACTTCTGAGGATGTTAAACTGTACAAATGAGAGATTTTAGGAGCTTAATATTACTGCAGGACTCACTGCTGAAAATCACAACTTAAGTTCTTTATTGCTTTGTAAAAATTGTTTTGTTAAATTAAAAATATATATCATGGCCTCTCGTTTAGCATCGCGGCTAATCATGAGCTTCTGTCACACATTACTGTGATAATTACTAGATAATGGCTGAGACATGATCATCCGCTCGAACTCTTATTAGCCGTTTCTATGCAAAGCTATAGAACATAAAGCGCTTTCGTCTCTCAGACAGGAAGTGACACAACATTCTCCCGTTCAAGAATAACAACAAATGTTCGTTATTGGCTTGTTATTCTTTAAACTATATTAAGTTTTAAGTTAAGTTATTCTTTCTGTACTTAACTGTTTGAACGGTCATTTCAGTCATAATTATCTGTGATGTCACACTGATTTAGGTTTAGGATTATTTCTTTTTATCAGACTGTTTCACTTCTGTTCCAGACGATGCTGATTCAGTGTCTGTCTGAATTAATCAATAAAATCTCCTGGCAGTGTTAATTGCAGCTGTGGTTTATTTTGTTCTAGTTTAATACAATGCTGTTAAAGTCATTCTTAAGAGGCAGAAGAGAACAAAACATACAAAAACTCCACACTGAAGTGTGTGTGTTTGGGTACAAAGTCACTGCAGGTTTGGGGAAATACTTTTGTCCATCTAGTGTATGATTAAGTTTCTTGAAATTATCCACCTCATTAATGTTGATCTCACTGCACTCAGCAGAGACAGACCTAACCCCGATTTAAGCCGGACGGAGACTTGGTAGACTGGATGGGTTTTTTAGAGGGATTATTCAAAGCCTCCTGAAGCTAACGCTTTTAAAATGTCATGTTTTATTGATTTCTCACGAGGCTGCAGCTCGACAACCTGTCTATGCTGAACACAGAGAATCCACGGTGATGAACGCTTTCTTTATTTTATTGCTTCAGTCTGATCTCTACAACACATAAACACAAATGTTAAAGAGAATGTTTTTTTATTTTATTTAAAACAACATATCAGTGTTTTCTTTTGATTTAGTCTAAGAGATACAAGCAGGTCTGAAATGTCCTGATGCAGTGTCTCATTCATTTTCATTCACACCAGCGTTCGTCTCGTCTCATTGCTCTGCAGATTTGATTTGAGTTCCTGCAGCCACCAGAGCGAGACAGAGAGAGAGAGAGAGAGACAGAAAGAGAGAGAGAAACTCATCTTATTTTCAGCTGAAGAAGGTGAAGCCCTTCCTGTCAGTCGAGGTTCGAGAGTTCATCAATCGTCCCCGAGCTCGCTGCTGCACTTTACCCAGGGGCGATTTAGCAACGCAGGTGTGTGAGT
This sequence comes from Clarias magur, assembly GCA_013621035.1. Taxonomy (NCBI): domain Eukaryota; kingdom Metazoa; phylum Chordata; class Actinopteri; order Siluriformes; family Clariidae; genus Clarias; species Clarias magur. The sequence goes on from QNUK01000359.1 coordinate 103,023, forward strand.
ATGTTAGCATGAGTGTGTTAGTGTGAGTGTGTCAGTATGGGTTGAAGTCCACTAGCAAGAAAAGTTACACATAAAAAGCATCTTTTAAATCAAACCCACTTCATAACTCATCACATCATAAACACAAACTCTGTTCCTCAATTTATTAAAACAGCATATTTAAATGCATCTATAAATCTTTATTTGTACTGGGTCCTTATGAGTCTTACTGTATTTCTGGTGGTCTTTAATGGTACTGGATTGTAATGGTTTACCTCATTTTATTTTGATGAAAGAGAGCCGTATTGCATTCTGGTGGTGTTTAATAACAGCCAAAAAATCCTGAAGAGAAATCTGATATCAGTTTCAGACATTTTACCCTTAGAATAAAACACGAGTAATTCCCGCTAACTTCTAATTACTTCGTGGCATTGGTAGTTCAGTGGTTAATGCATTGGACTATTGATTGGAAGGTGAGGAGTTCAAATCCCAGCACGGCCACCTAAGAGACTTGAGCAAGTCTCTTAAACTTTATCTAATGTTCTGTGAATATTATATTTGGATAAGGGTCACCAAAAAAGTCACAAGTCGTTGGGAGGGGGGTACTATAGCGAGGGTTACCGTGGGGAAGGGTATTATGAGAAGAGTAAATATTTGAAAAATGTATATGGGTAAGAGTGCTACTGGGTGGGGGGGCTATGGGATGGGGTATTAAGGGGCACGGTAAGGAGGGTTTCTATGGGGAGGATTCCTCTCCCTGTCTCTTACTATGGAGCTACACATGCCCTCAGACCCCCTCTGTCCTCTGGACCTGTTTCACTCATCCTGGTGTCCCTCTTCTGGTTGGAGAGCTCGTCACATGGAGCCCTGTGTGGTCTGTCTGGGATGCGTGTGGTAACTGGGGACGGTTCCACTTCACCATGAAGACGGTCCTGTCCTTGGCTGATGCAGACAGCTGTTCTCTGAGCACTCGTGACTGCAGTCGCTCGATAGTTCAGGACTGAAGTTTCTTACAGTCTACCTGAGCCGCCAATAATAAACTGGACTCCATATGAACTTAAACACGTCTCCTGTTATACTGAACTTCCAGTGTCCTAACACACAGTATGACTGCAGATCAATCCCTGCTATCCCTTATCACCCAGATGAGGATGGGTTCCCTGTTGAGTCCAGTTACTACCGGGAGAGTTGTTATGGGCACAGTGTAATGTGAATGGCTAATTTGGGGAGGCTACCACAGAGGAGGCTAATTTTACATAATATTTTAAGTACATTGTTCTGATTGACAGCAAACGAATCCTTTCATGTATTGAACAAGACAAGACAGTCGCCTCAGACCCCTGACCGACAGATGGCTGGATCTCAGAACAGCTAAACCACACTTCAGTTCCACCAGCAGTCGCTGTTAGCATTCCACGTTGCTCTTGTGGATTCTCCTCAGTGACCTCAGACAACTAGAACATGTCACCTCAGGCCTAATGTAGATAAATTGAGCTCCTTGAACCGATTACATTTCAATTCTCTGAAAGAGTCATGCTGCAGTTGAACTGATTCAGCGCGAGTCGCGTCTCTGCTGTTAACACAACACGAGCAGGAATATGTTCAGAGGAAATAACGCCGAATGTGTTGATCTGCTCCGGAGCCTCAGCTGTGAGAAAATCAGAAATTCTGCCTCATTTAGCTTTGTGTCCGGACGCCCGTGCATGCCAGTTTGTTCAATCTCTATAATTCAAGGGCAAACAACTGGGAGAAAATATACACACAACACACACAACACCTCCATGTTGGTCTGCTCCGTGTACAGCCGGTAAAATCACCAGCGAAATCAAGTGTTAAAGGGCTGTGTGTCAAATCACACACTATGACCTTGTACAGTATGTAAGTGTGATTATAAAATGTAAAGATAAGATAAAGCGGGGGGAATTCAGGAAAACAAAATATTTACAACTATCCAGAATATTTCCTCAAATGTCAATAAATTCGTCTCTTTTAACAAGATGAAAAATATTAATTCAGTAATGTTCAATTACTTATTAAAGTTATCCTGAATCTTACATGATTTTTTATTTTTTATTTAATAAAATAAGTATTGTAAAATATATTTTTTAAAACATTTGGATGAAACAAATATTTTTTTAAATGGTTATAAAATAAAAACAAGGCCAAGACATCCTCACAATAATTCCATACATGTGTTTATTTTCCTGTGTTAATATTTATAATCACATTTCAGTTCAGTAAATCATATCCCGTCCATCAGTAAATGAAAAGTCTCTGTTTCTCGTCCAAGGCTGCTCTCAGTCCTCTTTAACACGTCGTCCTCCTCCTCACCAGTGTTTCTGAGCTGGTCAGATCTCCTTCCCCGCTGTAACTGTTGTCATTCAGTCACAAGATCCGCACGAGTAAATGTTTATAAATTAGAACAGACTCGACATGAGCCTGCACAGAATCCACTGCAGCAGTCTGACTACCGGGTTTTCAAAATAAAGTACACGTCTGAGTTCATCAAATAACGTGAGTCTTTTTTCCTCTGATTCCTCCAGGTTGTTTTGCCTGCTTAGTTAGCTAGGTAGCTAATTAGCACAGCAGCTAGCTATCAAAGGAAATACACTGTTCAGGTACACACTCCTCTCCTGATTAATTAGGGAATGTTGATAACATCGCGATCCTTCCTGACATCATAAACACCTTCTCACTGCCTGAAATGAATCGCATGGTTTCCTACAACGTTTGCGTAAAATTTATGTCATATTGATAAAAAAAGTGCAAAACTTTAATTGAATACAATTAGGACATGTCATAGATGTATTCTAGCTAAAAATAAAACAAATGCTAGCTAACATCTCAGCAAAATATATTACATACCGCTAGCTAGCTAAAAACAAAAAAAAGTGACAAAGTGCTAGCCTGTTAGTTAGCGACTAGTACAAAGATTCAATAAAATACACAAACAGAAAAAAATAATCTCTGCAACTGTTACTGTATTCGAGTACTGTTTGTGGAGATGATGTCAGGAAGGATGGCCACGCCCACAGGCTTCATATATACAAATGAGAAAACTCTCCTCCCAAACATCAAAAGCTGGAAAAAAAAAAAAATGAAATAAATAAGTTGTACATATGAACGTGTTCATGAGATCTGACAATAATATTTTTTTAAACTGATCAAATCTGTGGATTTCATATTAATTTCATAATCATTAATGGAAAAGTGTTAAATAAGTTTGCTTTTTTTAATGTGCATGCAATAGATAATAAATAAATCACTACATTGTACAGTATTAAATATTTACATCCTTTGTACAGATTGTTGATTTTTTCTTTAACCAGCAGTCGTAAAACATGTCAGCTAACAGACAGAAATAAATACTGAATAAATAAATTTCAGACTTCATTTATTTATTGTAACTCCGAACAACTCGTTACGCCACTTCAGAGTAGTTCATAAATATCGTCCGAAGTGCCACCTTGACTTGCGAATGACATCACTTCCTGTTCATTCAAAGGAATTCTGGGAACTCTCGACTAGACATGCAAATAATACTTCGCCGAGCCCCTGATAGGAGTGACAGAAGTGACGTGTTGAAGCCCCGCCCCCCAAAAACGTGTTGCTACAGCCTTCGCTTTGTTCATGACGACACGACAAACGAATAAACACAACGACAAAGCCTGAAAAATCTGTCTCTTATTTCGTAATGGATTTGATATTCGATATGAATGCAAGCGTGATTAAAGCTATGAGCACTAGCCCCACCTGTCATCCTAGCCCCACCCACTGACATCATCCTTAACCAATTAAAACTCCAGCAGCGTTTCTCACTCATTTCAGAATTCCATGGCAAAAAAAAAAAAATACAAAAATGAACCTTGTTCCAATCCTGCTGTCAGTGCACCCTCGCCAAAGTCCCCTCGCCAAAGTCCCCTAGGTCACATCTTAAGGGACTTCAAACACTCAAGAGAAAACTTGTTCCTCTGTCTAGTGGACTAATCTTCCCGTCATCTAGTAGTCTCCATCTTACACTAGTGCATCAAGTGGATGACATATCTTGGACACTATCATTATACGTTGTCTTCCACTATATAGTGAACTACACCATCTCTCCTCAATCTAGTGGACTACATTTCTAATAATCTACTGATATGAAATTAGTGTTCATCTATTTAGTGAGAAACCGATACATGAAGCTGAGGAGATCAAGAACTTCTATATCCCTCATCTCTCTATCTAGTGGTCGAGATCCTCTAGCACACAACATCTATATTCTAGTGGACTACATCTATTATCTAGTGGACTCGTATCTACAACTTTCTACCTGACTAGATCTTGCATTATCTTGTGGACTACAACTGACACCATCTATTTTACACCTCTCATGTCTAGTCTACATCTCACTATCTAGTGAACTACATCTTCCACAAATCCAGTTTTTATCCTGGCTCCCACTACCTAGGGGACTAGATCAACCACAATCTATAAGACTGGAATCCGCAACAATATAGTGACCTAGATCATGTTCTCCTGGACTAAAACATCTACTATCTAAAGGAAAGCAACTTCCAAAATCTTATGTACCTTCCATAATATAGGTGACTACGTCCCATTATCTAGTCTACATCTCTCGTTATCCAGGGTTCTAAATGGCCAACATCTAGTGAAACTGACCTGCCATCTTCATCGTGAATAGATATCTCTATATCTAGTGCACTACATGATTTAGTGGACTACATCTAGTGGACTATTTAACCCTTGGTATAGTGTTATTAAAGTATAATAATCATAGAGATGTTAGCCTACCTAGGGACTACAGCTAGCAAACTACACTACCCACAAGCCTATGATATTTATTCCATAAATATCACTTACAATCTAGTGGCCTAGATTAATCCCAGTCTTGAGGACTAGACCATATGATCTCAATCTAGTCCACATTATCTTGTTCACTACACACCTACATTCAAACAGGCTCCACCTCCCTACACCTCCAGAGTTTCCACCCCATAACCATCACTGGTAGCTTTCACTATCTAGGGAAGAAGATGTCCACAATATCGATAACTACACATACCAATATCTAGTAGACTTGATGTATCATCTTCTACATCTCACAACACCTAGTGGACTACATGCCTATTGGAACGTAGTGGAGCAAACCCCCACCAATCTATTTTTTTCCTTCCCGAACTGCAGTGTTTCTAGTCTATATAACCATTTAGCGGACTAGAGGACTACATCCGATAATCGAGAGGACTAACCATCCCACTATGCAGCCTGTGTCTTTCACTATCTAGTGTTCTTTGTCCTGTAGAAGACGTGAGACAGGTATGGGGAAGTTGACAAGGGCACACTGAAACAGGATGGAGGTGAGAAGGGAATGTTAGCAGTAACGTTTGTATTAAAAAGCAGCATTTGTACAATTAGCCTTATACTACGTGACTAGCATTATGTTGTATGATTAGCGTTATGCTATAGTCTTAATGCTATGTGGTATGATTAGCGTTGTATGCTTAGCGTTAGGTTGTATGATTAGTAGGTGCTCACAGGTACAGGTATGACACCCAGTAGACGAGGTTGAAGAGGCCGAAGGCGGTGGGGAAAAAGATACGTGCATACGAGTCGATCTTGGCGATGCGGATGTGCAGGCGGCCGTGACGCCACGCCCCCGAGCGACAATCCTCAAAGCAGCAGAAGAAGCTTGTGCAGTCTTTTCCGTCCAGACACTCGTAGCCGAATTCCTCGTCGCGCTCCTGCATGTGAGTGGCGTTGTTCATCTGGATGGCCGTAGCCGAGCGGGGACGGATATCCACCGTCGGGTTCGGCTTCAGTGGGGAGAAACAACAACGACGTTTATTTCACACACACAAGCATGGACGCCTCTTATATTAGCACTAATTCTGAGAGAAGTTATGCTAGTGCTGGGCCATGCTAATCACAGAGTGTTATATTTATATATTTCACTGGAATGCCAACCACCCCTCCCCCAACGAAACAAATTCTGTACAGCTAACATTAGCATTGATCCTACATGAGCGAGTAACCACGGCCCATTCAGAAGAAGGCATTTGCTCAAAATCTAGTTCATCCTAAATCTACCAACTGTGCACTTAAAACCAGCAATGCAGCTGTTTAGCATGCTAGCTAACATTAAATAACCTTCTGTATCGATAACTATAAACCGAGAGTAAATTATGAACTGATGTAATTGTGCAGTAAACCTCAGCGTGTGTAGAAATGATAAACTCCAGCTGCTGCAGTTAAAGCTGAAGATAAAGAGTTTCATTCTGGCGAGTAAATCTCTCTGCTGTTGCAGCGCTGCAGTAATGAACGCTGTAACCTGTAGCTGTAACCTTGCCTCACTCTTGACTCTCGCTAATCGCAGGATGTGATTTTGTCCATGTTGCTCGTCCACACCGTCGCCTTCACTGACATTTAAACGAGACGCTGTGTGTTCTTTAATCTTCTCCACACACGTCCAAAAGGTTCCTCTGATGAACTGCATCCTTCTGTGGGTTTACACACACCTCACAGAGCTGACCTTTAAAACTCACATGCAATGCATCTTGGGTAAAGCTCCAACATAACATTTTAATAAAACGACATGCTAATATTAGCACATGCTACCCTACAATTATCACACTGATGGGGTTTTAAAGTTCAGAATAGTTTCAATTAAAGGAAAAAATAGCTGTTTGTGAATCTTAAAATTAAAATAAAAAAATATTAATTTGGTATTTATTCATTGTAAAGTACTTCTTGACCCATTGAGAAGGCCCAGCTGCACTACCCTTATGGCCCACCAGGGGTGCACCTGCCACACTTTTGGAAAGGACTGCCCTACATTATAGAATGTTACTATTCCATACTACACTACATACTCTACTAAACTACCCCACATTGTTGTTAATTCAATTAATTCAATTCAATTTTATTTTATTTGTACAGTGATTTTAACATTGACATTGTTGCAAAGCAGCTGTACACAATCAAAAGAAATTATTGAAGTTTGTATGAAATGTGAATGTGTATGAAATTGTCAGATTGGAGAATTATGATGAACTGGTATGTTTAGATGCTGTCTGTTATACTGTACTAAGTTGCTCTATACTAGACTATTGCACAATAATACTAGGTACTCTACTATACTAACCACATTGCTGTTCTAAAATATTAAGTTGCACTATACTACGCTGTATCACACTATACTGTACTCTACTGTAGTACACCACATTGCTCTGGTATACTGTAATAAGTTACTACACTGTAACATACTGTAGTGACTCTACTGCAGTACACCACACTGACCTACAGTATATTGCATTATACTATTCTGTACCATACTATACTGTACTTTACAGCACCACACTTCCCTGTTATGCTGTTGTACTGCACTGTACCATACTATACTGAACCATGCCACTCTGCTCTGTAACACTGCACTATACTACACTGAACCACACTATACTCTCCTATACTATATTGGACCAAGTTGCACTATACTACACTGTACCATACTATACTGTACTCTATTACACCACACTGCTCTGTTATTCTGTATTAAGTACATTATGTTTCACTGTACTGTACTGTACTATACTATGCCGCACCACTATACTACACTTTACTGCATTACACTACACTATACTAACCTATTTTGTACTTTAATACATTATAATACTATATCACACTACACTGTACTTACTCCACTATAGAGTAGTTTTTCCTGTTGCTTAGTAACTATGAATACTGTGATTGCCATGTGTTTTGTCCAGCACTAGGTGCCTATATACTGTAGAGTGTATAAAGTGTATCTAGACCCTTATTAAAAGAGGGCACTAGTGTGAGATCACAGCCTCAGCGCTCTGATCAGGGCAAGTCAGGTCATGTGACTCGCTTCGCAAACAGCATGTGCAGGAAAGCAGCAGGAGATAAAGAGCAATAAACACCTGAGACCTGCAGCGTTAACGGCGTGAAATGAGACAACACTGAGAGTGGAGACTCAGGACATGTCCCCCTCTCTCTCTCTCTGTTTTATTTCCATTTTCCACATTTACTTACAAATTGCTCACAACACACACCTGATTCTTAAAGTTCACCATCTACTTCTTTTAAAGCTTTGAACAAAATAATGAGTTTGTAAAGATTAACATAAAGCTGAAAAAGTTTAAAAGCTTATTATTCTAACAAAAACAATAAAGAAATTATAAATCTGACTATATTAAAACTCTTTGTAAGTTTTAAAGCTAAACAATTCTTATATAAATAATAATAAATTCTTAGAGCGGAAACATATTTTAATGTCGGCTTTAAGAAGAGTTTCATAAAATAAAATTAAAATTCCAATTAAAACATTTTAAATCTGAAAGTTGTTTTATTGTGGCTAATTAAATAATTTAAATGCTTGAAATTAAAAATGAATGGCTTAAATTTTTTAAAGGTTATTATTACTTTCTAAGTATATATTTTTTTACTAAAGAATGCAACATACTTAAAATGAGGTGAAATAAAAAAAAACTTTAATATTAGTTCTGAAAACTATTTACAAAAAAGCCATTCAAAATTTAAAATGGCGGTGAGTAGTGTAATCACTTTGTGAAAGCAGATGGGCTTCATTTAATTTTTTAAAAATCAAATTGTATAATTTTCAATCATCAGATGAACTCAATGTTGAGTAACTGATATACTCTGGTTTTCACTTTCTCTTTTTCTATTTTATTATTATTAGCAGTAATAGTAGTAGTATGGAGTGTTTTCTTGACCTGAAAACTGTTTAATTACAGATTTGTAATAATTCTCATGTTGTTTTTTAAAGCTCATTCAGGTTAAAGTGTTAGCAAGGTTGTCTTTTTCAGGCTGTTAAAGCTCTGCTGACTCCTTCTACACACACACGCACACACACACACACACACACAGGCAGGTCAGTAGGTTAGGAAAAGAAGAGGCTACCATCTTTAATTAGCAAAACAATTATGTTAACGAGCTCAAAAAGAGGAGTGAATTTTAGCCGTAGTTTTTCAGCCGCAGCTTTTTAGCGCAAGACATTTAGCAGCTATTAGCAGTAGCGTGATGCTAATCGTGCTCGCGCAAGGAAACCTTATTGGTTAGCATGAACAGAGAGACAGTGCACACACATACACACACACACACACACACACACACACACACACACACACATGCAAAACCCGTAGACAAGCGAAAATACCTTGGAAGGAAAGAGCCGGAGGAGCTTCGGTCCAAACAGGAAGAACAAAAAGAACACATCGAATTAACGACAAAAAAGAAAAAAAAATACGAACTCCGACACATGGAAAAAAAAACAACAACAACAACAACAAAAATGATGGACTCAGAGAACACACACAAACACACACACACACCCAGCAGCATAGACACAACAGGTTTAAAACACACACAGGAGGAGGAGCTGAGACTCGGCTGAAGATTTTACTCCAAAAATCCACTCAAAGTTAAACATCCACAGCGTCACACAGCTACGACGTGAAGGTGCTGAGTGTGTCGCGTGTTTTCTCAAGCTCTATGGCTAACGCGACTAACAGCGGGTAAAAGCTAACAGCATCCAGTTTTCACTAATTTTTGGGAAGGCAAGAATAAAGTGAGTACAGTACAGCGGTACCTCGGAATACGAGTTTAATGAGACGCACTGTCTCAAAGAAAACAATGTAAATGCAGAGAATCCGTTCCAGCCGCCCAAAGATATTACTAATATTACAATATTATCAAACACTATAATCATATGTACAAAATGATGTAAACATAGATATGTAAATAAAAAAAGAACAACGTAAATGAAGTAAAATATTAAAATAAATACATCGAACCTCACATAACCTAAAACTAAACTGAAAGTTGCTCCATTTTCTTCTTCCTGCAGTGCTTCATAACATTTTTGGTGTCATTTCTTCACTAAATGTTTTAGAAAATGCAAAAAAAACCCTCACAAAAAAGCGTGAGCTCCCTTCACTTGGCTTTCCACTGACGCAAACAAGTTTTGAACGACCAGATGTACACTCGACCAGACGAGTGTACATCTGTGCTTGGTTGCTTGTACAGTGGAACCTCGGGTTGCGAGTAACGCGGATTGCGAGCGTTCCGCAAAGACGAGCAGAAGAAGATTTTTAATATGAAAAACAAGTCTTGGTTTACGAGTAGCGAGTATCATGTATCACGCATGCACTTCTTGTTTTGACGCCAAGCGTCACGTGATCACAACTGAGCCAATGGTTTTTCTCTCTCTTGTGCTGCGGAATTGTGGGTAATCGTCTCCCCTGCTGGGTCTTAGTGCTCATCCCTTACTGGTATAATCAACATCTGTGCACGCGTGTACTGTTTACTATAACACTGTGACCGCACGGGTGCGCGTAAAACATCTTTTATTTTGTGTTTGTATGTGTGTGTATAGCGCGCATGTACTGTTTATTATAACACACGTGTGTGTGCGCGCGTGTAAAGCAAAAAAAGAGTCTCATTAGAAAGATTAAAGATCCATTCCAGGTAAGGTGCAGGTTAATTTGTTTTATTTTTACTTTTCAGCAGTGATTCCGTTTGTCTGCGCTCAGTCGAGTGTCATTAGAGAGATTTCTTGTTTATTTTCCCGATAAAACAGTGTTTCTGTGTGTGTGTGTGTGTGTGTGTGTGTGTGTGTGTGTGTGTGTGTGTGTGTGTGAAACTCAAATAAGAGAGGAGGAAGTGTAACTGTGTAAGACGAGAAGTGGGGAGGGGCTCATTCCTCCTCTCCTCTTAGCTTCACACACAAACACACACACATACAGCACAAACGGAAACACTTATCTGTCGGGATTTATTTTGACTTTTAAAATTTGTTTTATTTTGTGTTTGTGTTAATTATTTTTATGTATTTATTTTTTGCAACAAATAATATGAGTTTCCATAATTTCCTATTGGAAAATTATATTTGTTTTACGAGTGTTTTGATATATGAGCCTGCTTCCAGAACAAATTATGCTTGTAATCCAAGGTTCCACTGTGTACCAAAAATGCTTCGTATGCAAGGTGGGCCGTTCGCATGCCGAGGAACCACTGTATTGTAAAATTATTGTTTTTAAGAAAAAAATTTAAATAAAAAAAAAACTGACAATTATTTTAAATTAAAAAAATAATAAAATTAAAGATTAAGATTTCTAATTTTTTAGGTAGTAAAATCTATTTTAATGGAAAAAAAATCTAAGCCCTCCCCCTTTGCAGGAAAAAATTTAATTTAAACTATATAATTTCATCAAAAACTTTTTTATAAAAGAGCAGTCGTTATTTTTTTAGCAGGTTTCGGCTAATTGCTGGAAAATGGAACGCTGTGGACATTTACCTTTGCTAATTTCAAATCTGTTGTACTAAAATGTTTCAATAAAGCATTAACTAGCCGCTGTTGGAAGCCCTGATCATGCACCGTTTCCTCACCGGGTTTTTCTTCTTCTTGTCTTTGTTTTTGCTCGGTTTGCGGTTGCTCACGAAGTAGTGCAGCGTCCCGTACTCGATCAACGCCGCGAACACGAAGATGAAGCACACGGACACGAAGAGATCCATGGCCGTCACATACGAGACTTTGGGAAGCGACTTCCTGGCAATGGTGCTGAGCGTTGTCATGGTGAGCACCGTGGTGATTCCTGCATGGAAACATAGTTAGACTTAGCGCACTTGTTAACAATAATGTTAATGTGTTAGCATAAATAATCACTGAGCTGAACTGTGGCCTGTGACTAGCAGTACTAGCGTCTGCGTGGTACTGAGCTGATAGGCAGACATTTCTGTGTTGGTTAACACCAACCACGAAGATTAGAGACGTCTTCTGAGGACAAGGGCAGAGACAACATCCGCAAATTCCTCAGCTCTTTTCAGTAATATTCTGGCTAATCTGCACCTGAATTAACGGCTGATGGAGGCCTGCTGCGCTGTATAATTAATGCCTCATTAAGGTATGCATGAGGAGAAGAATCTGAGTGTGGCAGGGGAGTGTTCACCGCAAACAACCATCTGCTCCTTCACTGGAAGGACGGAACACCTCTGGGGCTCGAGACCTCCAGTGATAAGCTTAATTAGTGAGTTCCTTTGCTAATAAATTCGCAGTGCGGATGTTTGTGCTTGGGCAAGGTCGCCTTGTTATCAGAATCGCCTCAAGTGAGGAGGGATTACAGCTCCACAGCATCAGCGTGTTTAATCTTGGTTTCCCAAAATTCATAAATAAAGGAGCTCAAATAAATACTTTAATAGAGAGAATTTGGGTTCGAGTGTGTCACTTTGCGCAGAAGAAAGTGACATACTCGACACACTCAGTCTGATGGGGTGGGTGGTCTGACGTCCGTCCACATGGCGGACATCTTGGCAACGATCCCATTCAGTTTAATCAAACTTGTGTGATGTAGAACACTCCGAGGTAAGCCGACACTTCCTCATATCACTGTGATTGACAGGGGAAAGGGCAACCCCCACCCACTCAGACAACAAGGCCAGCTTTGCTCTGTGGGACTCAAACCCTATCTCAGTGTGACAGGAGGCCACTCGGGAGGTTCCTGGGTCCTAAGACCAGACCGTATCTTCTCTCCTATGGAAACTCTTGAAGCAGAAGCTAATCGGAAACATGACACTTTAATCGCAGGTTCAACATCGGCATCGACAGCCTGACAAGAATGGCATCTGTGGGTTGGGATCCAGAAACAAGCTCCACTGCCCATGATGTTTCTGCGCTGGGTCAGTGTGAAAAGTTGTGTTTTTTTAGTGAGGGACAGAAGTGTAGACACGTTATCAGATCTACATTTATGGGATTAAGCAAATGCCCTTTTCCAGAGCAAATTACATCAATCTAATTTATACATCTGTGTAGTGGCAGCAGTGAGATTTAACCATATGACCTTCCAATTAGAAGGCTGAGGTCTTAACCCTACACTCTGGTATTCTACAAATGCTGGTTCATTTACATCTTAAGCAGAACCCCTTGGGCTAGCATGGAGATATACCGTTAGCCATGCATGACATTTAAACATCTCATGAACCCGCTGGAGTGATGGTGTTCAAGCATTGCTAGCAACAGCCATGGTGTGAGGTTCTCACAATAAGTAGTATTTAACAATAAAATCAAAATAACTAAAGTACCCAGTGACAATATTTAAAACAAATACAAGGTCTCTGGTACCTAAGGATGTGCGAGCAGGGACGGCATCCTTGTTGATCCAGAAGGAGACCCAGGAGAGGACAACAATCAGGGTGCAGGGGATGTAGGTCTGGATGGTGAAGTAGCCCATCCTCCTACTCAGGTCGAAAAAGACGGTGAGGACCACGTAGTCACCTACAAATACAGAAAGAAAACGTTGGTCAAGTTATTCCAGTCAATCGGCATGCAATAATCTGTTCATTCATCTTAATGAGCTATGATGAGCTTCTTCATCATACTGCTGAACGGTTTGTAAAGAACATCCTGACAAAAACCTGAGTGCTCTCCTACACGCCTCAGACATGTTTATAAATATATCTACGGAGCCCAGGGTTCAAGGTATATCCAGAACAAAACCTCTTTAAAGTTCCGGAGTAGTTTAAATGTGATCCAGTGAGCCAGCGGGTCAGTGCACGGGAAAAGTTCTGAGCGATGCTCTACTGATGACCCTGCGGTAAGAGCCTACAATCACCTCAGCCTTCATCATTCATCTCAGGAGGAGGAAAGAGGACACTTTTATCTGACACAATTCATGAGGAGAAAGAAAATGATCAGAGCTCAGGGTGAGAGGTCTGAGAGGTCTGTTTTAAAACAGCAGGACGGGAACTCATGACTTTCTCAGAACTGGATCAGTTTATAGCCAAGACTAAGCAAGATGGAGTTTTACTGCTATTTATTAGGAATAAGAACCAGACCAAATGGTACCAGTTGAAATCACTGAACTGTACAGGAGTCAATTTCATTAACAATAAAAGCAAGATATAAAGCCCCAGGACAAAATTACAACTGTGAGTAAAATATACAGCAACACAAAGGGATGTTATTAAGGTGACGTAAACGTCTGTGAGTTAAACACTGCAAAACGTTTAAAAAAGAGAGAATGGCATTTTTTAAATTGGATGTTTATCTTAATACAGGTAACCAATTAGCAATGAATGCTGCCTCTGGCCCTGCCCTCAAGGTACGATTTTGAGCATGAACCAAACAGTCCCTCTGTTTTGTCTCTCCTCGACCCTCACGGGTGGAAGTGAAGTGCACTCACGACGACAATATCAACACGCATGTCATTATATTTCCGCTGACTGAGTGTCAGTTCGCACTGAGGAACCCTCACTTTGCCGCTAACTGAGCTATTCAGAAACGTTTAATCCACAGACGAGCTGTTAGATCTCAGGTGGAGCTGATTCAGCAGAACCGAGAGGCCTGGCATCCTGTGGTCATCATTAATAATGCTAACGGCCGCCGCAGGGATTTGCCACACCTCGCCCTTCCCGACACTCATTAGGTCCTGGCAGGAAGTGCGTCTCGGATAAATGGCTATTGATAAACCCCGTGTTTCAGGAGCTCGGAATGTCAGGGAAGGCTTGATAGCAAGCATGAGAAGTGGAGATGTGACGGTGCAAAGTGGGAACCTGATGAACATGAACAGAACACTTGGAGGAAAGGTTCCAATTTCTCAGTGTTGTAGCTATGAATTTATTATACACAGAACATTTTCACCTCAATGTTTCAGACCTCATCGCCGTCATCACCAGTGTACAGGGGCGAGGGGAGCCTGGAGCCTATCCCAGGAGACTTAAGGCACAGGGCACACAAACTGACACACACTACAGGCAATTCGGTAAAGCATAGTGTGTGTGCCCTGTGTATGATCTGCATTTCTTTGGACTGTGGGAGGAAACCCGAAGGAAACCCACCAAGCACGGGGAGAACATGCAAACTCCATGTACACACACAGACCCGAGGTGGGAATCGAACCCGGACTTTGGAGGTGCAAGGCGACAGTGCAAAGCGACAGCATGCGACCATGCTGTCTCGATTCAGACCTGGAGTGTTTTATTCCTTGTACACTGTAGCAACACGCTCATTATTATAATTCCAATTCTCCCCATAGAGCTCCCCAAAAAGCAGGTTTTACCTCTGACTGTTACAAAGTGCTCATGCGGGACAAAATCATTATTTTTAAAATATGTCAATTTTCCTGCTACCAGAATATGGGAATAGTTAAAAAAAAACAAAAATGTGGTAACTCAACGTGTTAATGCTCTTAGTTACTGATTGGAAGCTCGGTGGTTCGAGCTCCTGCTCTGCTAGGTAGCCGCTGTTGGACCCTTGGGCAATGCCCTTTACCTTGTCTGTACCAGAGGCACAGAGACATGCAGCGAATAAAGAATTTTACTAAGTAATGTATATGTGATGAATAAAAGCTGAATTTAAAAACACTATTGCGGTTTTTGTCTTTGTATTTGTTTGGACTAGATCTTTGTAAAAGATTATTATTATTATTATTATTATTATTATTATAAATGTTTCTATTTATCTGGAAATATAAACAACCATAAAACATGTGGGATTTGTTTGCCCGTGTGACCCACATGCGTAAGCCAGAGGAGGCACTGTGCGCATCCCTGAGGCATAGAGAATACTACAAAAACTGCTGGAGTACTGTGGGTGTAGATGAGATTTTACTTCTTTGGTTTAATCAGTGTGTGTCTGAGAACAAAAAATTATAATTAATATCCGCATAGTCACTGTTGTTTATTTATATGGGAATTTTTGTTCTGTTAATATTCAAAAATTTCAATTGTGTTTGTTAAGAATAAATGTTTAACCTGGAATTAAGGGTTAGTGTGTGTGTGTGTGTGTGTGTGTGTGTGTGTGTGTGTGTGTGTGTGTGTTTAACAACAGTGTATGCCTTTCAGAGCTGCTGTTATAAAAAACTAATCACACCCGGTTGTTGTGGAATAATACACCGTAAATCATCATTATAAATACACCACCTGGCCAAAAATATCATATTTCTTTTGAGTGCCTTTAGCTTTAGTGGTGTCGGATTTGTGTATGAAATGATTCGTCATGCTCCACCCCTTCACACTCGGGTCAGGAGGAGTCCTGGAGTATGGATACAAGCTGATGATCAGTGTTAGATTAATTAGAGCCCATGTGTGGAAGGAGTCTTCAGTGTCAGCGCTTTGTAACAGACATAGATTCAGTCTGGAATATGAGTTTTAGTTTGCTGACATTAGCACTTTTTTCCAACAAACCAACACCATTAACAACGTCACCGATCATCGATTTCCACATCGCTGATAGAAATGGAAAAACAGCAGTGTTTCTTGATGTTGTGAAAGACAAAATGTCTGCGTCTGTTCTTCCTCTGGCATCTTTTGTGGCGCTAAAATGAAATATTGATCAGGACTCTCAGCCGTTCTGCCGCTGCCTTCCTTCCTGCAGACGGAGTGAAGGATAAGAGCTGGGCTGCTTTTTTCTCCGAACGCATCTAACATCAAAGCTCTTCCGTGATTTTTTTTTTAATGAGAAAGCAACCGGCGCGACACCTCAAAGCCTGGAGATCTCATCTGTCAGCCGGCTTCCTCCTAATAGAACAAATGGTGGCAGTGATAAAAAAAAAAAAAAAATGAATAAAACATCACAAACCTTTCATCTCCACACGCCCACGGCATCGCAGAGTTCTCCGGCGGGATCTTTTCTCTTCCTTATTTTTATAATTTTTTTTTAGATTTTTGCCTTTTTTTTGGCTTGAAGGTGTTTGTGAAGTCTCTCAAGAGCATGAAAGGGAAGTGTTAGCGATGACTCCAGGTGTCAGCGTGAAGCGTGCGGCGGACGTCCGGGAAACTGTTAGCGTGTTTTTGGCCTCTGAACTGAGATCAAAAGGTTTAATGGAAAACATTCCGAGGGAAATGAAATGTCCACAACGCTGCTAGGGATCCGGCTAACGCGGCTAACGAGAAATGTTCTGGCGCGGTAACCGCATCAACGCTCCATTAAAAATGTAATATATTCAATTAAACACTTCTTTAAAACGGATTTGGGAAACACAGAACAATCCTCGTCTGAGCTCTGACTGCACATCTACTTATTCTATCTTATTTTCTTTTCTCAGCATCTAGTTACCATCCAAATCATCCTGCCAGAAGCTAATCCTCCTGCGGCGTTTTATTAATATATCGTATGAATTGAAACAAAATTACACAGAATAATTTTTTTAAAACCAGGAAACAGACATACAGAAGCAGATAAACATGATTTAACAGGAGTGGAGCTTGTTTACCTTCATTACAAACGCTACAATCGATGAACATACATTAATATACATTAACATGCAAATCAGTGACGCCTATACCGTCGCCAACAGCCTAGCACTGCTAATATTAGCTAATGTCGATTGTGCTAATCACACTTCACGCTTTAGCCTCATTTTCTGACTGATTTATTTAACTGCAGAAAAAAAAGTACATCTGATTTATCTGTATCACATGCATAGCCCCGCCCCCACATCTAATTTCTGATTTCCTTTTGTGTACATAGTAAAATATAGACATACATCTATGCACTTGGCAGACGCCCTTATTCAGAGCGACGTACGTTTTAATCTCATTATACACATGAGCATTTGAGGGTCAAGGACCTCGCTCAAGGGCCCAACAGAGACAACATGAACCTGGAACCTTTCGAACTGTAGTCCAATCCCATAACCAACAATCACAAAATGTTCCCATGCAGTCCATTAGTACAATATTTTGAATTCCACTGCCTAGCTCAGTAAAAAGTCAAGAAGTTTCAACAACCTTAAACAACTGTATCACAACAATTAATTGTCCAGAGTTGCATTAATTTTGGACCATGATCTTCTCCAGCACATCCCAATGACCTGGAACTGAAGTTAAACCCCAGTGAGAGTCTTTAGGATTCCCAGTCCTCCTGGAATGTGGCCTTTTCCATAGATGTGATGTACTGGTGATTCAGTACATTCAGGTGGTCAGCTGACTTCATTTTATTTCCACATAACGTTGCTGAGTCTCGACCTGAGCGTAAGATCATAACACTGTCTCCAGAGGCTTGTACAGGGGACACTATGCATGATGGGTGCATCGCTTCATGCACTTCCCTTCTTACCCTGACACGCCCGTCACTCTGGAATAGGCTCAGTCTGGACTCATCAGGTCACATGACCTCTTTCCATCACTCCAACGTCCAGTCTTTATGATCCCTAACAAACTGAAGACGTTTTTCCGATGAGTCTCACTAACGAGTGGTTTTCTTCACTGCAGTATTTATAAAATCATAGGCTCTTTATTAATTCACTTATTTAAATCCAAACAGGCACTTCTGTGCCTGTGTGTGTATGTGTGTGTGTGTGTGTGTGTTTGTGTGTGTCTGATAAAATATATTTTCTTAAAATTTCTTAAAACACTGTGACTTGTGAAAAAAGAAAAGGAAATGAAAAAATAATATAAAGAAAGAAAAACAATGCATAACGCTAAATAAAAAACAAGCAAACCAAAAAAGGGAAGAGTAAAAATAGAAGTAAAATAAAAATACATACTAAGTAAGTGAGTAAATAAATAAATAAATCCCCCAGACATCGAGACTGAGGCTGCTTGTGCAATCCAAACAGGACAGATTTCTCCAGCGTATATATTATTTATTCATGCCCTCTCTTTATTCTGTGCTAAAAATCGCTAGCATGATGTGAAGTCTGCGTTCGGATTGAAGAGGCGAGAGTGGAATATTGAGCACAGCATCCTAATCATGATCTCACATCTTCCCCTTGCCAGCACCGTGGTGGTGAAAATCTTCTCTGGAATAATCTCCTTCCCAGATAGAGTTACACAATGTAATAATAACTCGTTTGCGCGGCTCGTTTATCATCCGCCGCGCTTTAGAACCTGCGGGACTCTCAGGGGGCGAATGGGATTAAGCAAATAACACTCGCTCCTGCCTCCTGCCTCTGCAACCATATTACACCCGTAAATAAGAATTTTCTCTCCAATTTGCAGCGAGGAGCAGGGGCTTATGGGACGGAGCATAGTGCTGAGACATCACTCCTGATGCCGAGAGTCACTTACTGCTGCCGGCGAATAAACCCAGCCACCAATCATTATTATTAGCATTATCGCTAAACTCACAGAGATAACGCCGAGCATTTCACTCTCCACCTCTGATCACGCGAACCGTTTCGTCCCACTTTAAATCGTTTTTTTTAAATAGATTTGCTAACCATTTGCAGCTTTAGAGGTTTAAAGGTAACTTCCTGCCTTCTCCTTCTCCTCCTGCTTCTTCTCATCCCTCTGATACGGCACTGCGTGATTAGTGTTTATGCATTTATCTCTTCGTTCCCAGAAGAAACCAAAAGAAAAAGATAATGAAGTTTTTATTGCTGCACTGCAAAGCATTTTAGTGTACTCGCTATAAAAAGTACAAAACTAATTTATCTACAACACAGCAAGTTTTAAAAACGTTATAAAGACAATAAAAGATCAGAATCATTTACATTAACTCAACAACCAGACCCAACAAATTAAACAGGTTCTGAAAGGAAAAATATCACTATGCTAATGAAAAAATCATCATCATCATCAGTCGGTTGTGGACACTTCCCAAACCATATCACATTAAATCCGTTATAATGTAAACATGAATCATTAACCAGGATCACTGGAAGAGATGGACAGATCCACAGCTTGGCAGGGGAAGCCTGGAGACTCCACACCACTGGAGGAGTGAGCAGAGCGCCCTCTCTGGTAGCCTTGGCTCAAAGCACTAAGTGAAGCATGGTGCTGGTAGCATCGTGTTGGGAAGACGATTTGTACTTATTTGCAGACTTATACTGCCCAGGACAATCTTAGCAAAAAGTATGCAAGCGGTTTGAGATTGGGGCAGGGCTTCACCTTCAGAAAGGATACACTCACGGGCAAATCTACACATGAGTGGAACCTGAAATTGTTACCATAGTCCAGTAGAAGTCTAGACCTCAATCTGATCGCACTCTGTCCAATCTAACACTCAAGAACTATGGACAGACACATCAGGATCCAGATGTGCATAGCTGAGACACGTGTAGCTGTTTCCCCGCTTCCAATAGGGGAGTGAAAACTTATGCAACCAACAAGAGTCTGCTTTCTTATAATTATAATTACATATTCTTATAATTAGAAAAAAACACAAATACAGACCATCAAGTATGAAATGTATGATTTAAATCAGAATCTCATACGAGTCCATGTTAGTTACATGTAGATGGAGTTCATGGGGGAGAGGGAGGGGAGTGAATACTTATGCAACGCACTGTAGCTCAGATAAACATCATCAGTGCGGTATGTGTGTGTGTGTGTATGTGTGTGTGTATCTGTCCCAAACCACCCACTCTGTTCACTATAAAGTCCACACCAAGCCCCATCTCTAAGATCTTCGGCATCCAGCTGTGACTGTAACATCATACACATCTGGCTGAGCTCAGGACTCCGGTCACGATCGGGAGAGGAGCGAGTGTACGGACGCTGGAAAGATGATGACGCCAAACGAGCTGCCGAGTAACGAGGACTCGAAGGACATGCTGATTGTTTTGGTTGCCATGGCGATCGTCTTCCTGAGAGAAAGCGGAGCGAGAAGACGAACCAGTGAAGACTGAAATAAAGGGATTAGTGTGTCAGCTGAAACGAGACGCTGCAGTGCGGATAATTAATCAGCGCTCAGCTTCTGAGAGGAACACGAGGCAAGAAAGAAAATATACATATTCCATATTCTCTACAGAGAGAGCAAGCAGAAGTATTTACCCCCTTGCATGTTTCCACGTTATGGAGTCTCTTATTATTAACTGATAATAAATTAGAAATAAACCACTGCATAAGTATTCGCCCTGTCTCCAGGGTTAGAGGGTTAATTCTCTCTTCCACTCTGTGTGTGTGTGTGTGTGTGTGTGTGTGTGTGTGTGTGTGTGCTCACTCCTTGTGCTTGGTGGGTTTCCTCAGGGTTCCCTGGTTTCCTCCCACAGTATGCTTTGTGTGTCTTTGCCCTATGAAGAGTTTGCACCTCATTCAGGTTCGTACCCCACCCTGCTCCCCCCGACCCTACACAGGAGGTGCTACAGATAATGGACGGAAGGACGGATAGTGTACAACCTCAGTCTCGATACACACTCACGTGTTCCTGGAGGAACTCTGTGAACTATAAATGTTATTAAAGAGTAGAAAGCACTTCACGTTCGGGTAGGGGAGTACGGAACACTCGGCTACATTAGTGAGCTTGTAAAGTGACAACTAGTCAAATTATTAACCGAGAGAACTCTGAAGGAGCCTGAGAAATCCACAGCTCAACACGAAGAAGCTTTTCATAGGACAACCTCAGACCAGACGTCTCCACACCGCTGGGTGTTATGGACGAGTGATGAGTCCAGTTTGGAGACTCTGCAGACATGAGGAAGGCTGTCATGGGCTGATGAGAAGTGATGTGGTGGTGGTGGCATCCTGGTGGGTAAGATACCATCTGTTCTGTCCAATAATAAAGGTTCTTATTTAGGACAAAGGTGTGTCTCAGAAGAAGAAGAAGAGGAATAGACAATATTAAATGATTTTGCCATTTTTATTGATTGATTTATTAATTAAATAAATAAACTATAAAAAAATAATGCGATAGTTGTTGTTGTTTTGAGGCTGTCTAAGTGCCGTTTATTCTCTCTCTTGCTCTCTCTGTAGGCTGACAGATGGCCGTGTCTTAACCCATAACCAAGGGGTTAAATTTCTATTATTCTCCTCCAGATGAGCCCACACTGCTGTCCTCTCATTCCTCCACACATTTACAAACATCTGGCTCTTTATCAGACCTCCTTTATCTTATTTCCAGCAGGAAAATGTCACTATAATGATTTGTGTGCGTGCGCGCGTGTGTGTGTGTGTTTTAAGTGATTTAGAGAGCAGATGGCATGGCTGTGTCCTCGTCCTCCCTCTTACTGTCTCTACTTAATTATTTCTCTGTAAACAGGGCAGTGATTGATGTGGAAGTGATTTACGGCGGCTGTAGACAGAACAAAGAGAGTGCGTGAAAGAGGCTTACAGACGTGTGTGTGGGTGTGTGTAGTCATTTAAAGCACATGCATGTATATCAAAACTCTGATGCAAATAAAGCAGGTGATAGTGAAGGCCACGCCCACTTCACTGTGACCAACACGCTCACTTTTCCAACTGACATATACACAGACCACACCCACTTTACTGATTGACAAATAGACCACACCCACTTAAAATCAACCAAAATATACATCAACCACGCCCACTTTACCTGGCTGCTACAGTGGCCAGACTTTTTTTTCTGTGAATGACAGATAGATGCCACGCCGACCTTACTGTGATAAAAAGTACAAGCCATGCCTCCTTCAAGACAACAGACAGGTACAAAGGCCATGCCTCCTTTACAGGTAGGTTGTTATTAGAAGCCTTCCTAGAGGAACAACCAAAGAACCTCATGGGTTCAAAAATGTCCTGAAATATCGTACAATCTTTATTTAATATGTAATTCTGACAAACTGCAAGGAACGGAGCGAATAACCTCGGACTTAATGAGACAGGGGGGTTCTGTGAGTTCTGGTTTAGATAAAGAGAGGGAGAGAGAACTCATCTGTTCACTCATGCACAGTTGCACACTTCCTGGACATTTACACATTTCCATTTATTCCCATTTTTATTTCAATTTAAAATTATTGCTACATTTGTACAGATAAGTATTTATAAGTTTTTATATTTTATATTTCTTATATATTTTTTAAAATGTTTGTATTTTGTTTCTACAGCCTAACTTACTCTTATTTTTATTTTATCCCACTATCTATTTCCTTATTCCTTGTAAATAGTTTTATTACATTTTTAAGGTCACAGGCGGTGGTCTAAGCGTGTCACAGCAAATCGTACTGTGTATGACTGTGTGTGTGACAAATAACATTTGAATTTTAATTTGAACATCCTCCTTTTCTTCATGAAGCACTCAGACTGTGTGTGTGTGTGTGTGTGTGTGTGTGTGTATTATGACATAATGACCTGAGAAGGTGCTGACGATATCGGAGATGTTCCTCAGACCCACGAAGGAGAACTGGTAGAGTCTCCATGAGCGGATGTCTCCGACCTCGACAGAACTCCGCTTCCACTTATAAACAATCTCCTCCTTCGGGTAGCCATCTGCGGACGGGAAAATGATCAGAAACACAGAAAAGATCATCATGGACTCTTCTGGAATAAAAAAAGAAAATGCATAGAAAGTGTATTAAAGGTAAAAAGCGTCAAGTTTCTTCTTCCACATAATGAGCTTCAGACTTTGTGACATCGTGTTGTTGACTGTATTTTGAGTCAGTGGCCAATTTTATGGGGAAATATAATAATAATAATAATAATAATAATAATAATAATAATAATAATAATATACACTCCCTTGACATTCCCAGCAGGTGGGTCTCATTCACGCTGCCCTTTTTTCGAGTTAGCTAAATCATTAGTCCTTTTTGTGGTTGCGTAGCAACAGAGTCTCTTCTGTTTGAACAAAATCCTGTTTCGCTTATCCCGAGCCAAAAGTGCAGACGCATCGCCGGTTAGTTAGCGCCTGAAACGATCTGTCATTTGTGTTGTCAGCGTTTAAATGTCGCGTCTCGTACAAATCCATAACCTTTTTTCCTGATAATTTTCTGCTCCACACTCCAGTCCAGTAGGTGGCAGTGCTGGACCCATCATCCTCAAACTCAAAAAAAGAAGAAAATATATATAGGAGAGCATTTGCATAATGAGGTTAATGGCGTCACTCTAAAGAGTTTAAATCAGCGTGCGGTTTACACACAGAGACCGCGGAGTTCCCTTTACGGAAATGTTTAATTGAGTTTAGTTGTTTCTCTCTCTCTCTCTCTCCGCGTAAGGTATGACGAGGGGAAGAGGGACTGGACCGAGGCCGATCTCCACCCTGAGACGTTTATTACAATTATTTCTGCAGATTTGTTATAGAGGAACTCTGTCAGGAAGATTTCTGTGCAGCTCTTCCCTGTGGTGCTCCATGTGCTCTCTGGCAGTCTCATTAGCATGAAAAAGCTCTCTGATCACCTCCGCCGAGTTATGAGAGACAGAGAGAGAGACATAGAGGGAGAGACAGAGAGAGACAAAGAGACAGACAGAGAGACAGGGAGAGAAAGGGACAGAGAGAGAGAGAGAGAGAGAGAGAGAGAGAGAGAGAGGGAGAGACAGAGAGAGAGAGAGACAAAGGGAGCGAGACACAGAGAGACAGAGAGACAGAGAGAGAGACAAAGAGAGAGAGAAACAGAGAGAGAGAGAGACACAGATAGATGGAGATAAGGAGAAATAGAGAAGGACAGAAAGTGATGCCCGGTGCTCTATCAGTGTGTTAAAGAGTCGTGTTTTGGCACAGAAGGAAAGTGTAAAGAAACGGAGGAGCATTGGAGGAGTGAAGGAGTGGAGAGTGGAGGAGTGGAGGAGCAGCATATGGCCGCACTTACAGCTCGAGAACTCCAGGGGACAGGAATGCTCATCCATGGGAAAGTTATTCAGTTTAAGCTGGCACTCGGCATCGATGGTCAACCTGCGGACAGAAATAACTCGCACGATTACATCGCTAACACAGGCCAAGATTCATTTCACATTACTGCACACACACACACACACACACACACACACATACATATACACACACACACAAATACAAAGTCTTTTCCAATCTGCAGCGTTGGACCGTTCCCATTATGTGGGCAAAAAGGAGGAATTAACAAATAAGACATGAACGCTGCTTTGGCATTTAGCATTAGCATGAAACTTCAATTAATCCATCATGTGACTGGATAAGGACCAGAAAACGTGACTGTCCTTATTTTCATTTGAAATGATTAGTGCATTTGTATAAAGTATAAATATAAAGCGTGTAAAAAGATGGAGGCGCTAATGTGCTGCCTGGTTAATGAGTTTTTTACAGATCCGCTGTTGACGGCGTACATGTGATAAGCTCGCTCCATGCTAACACAGAACCATGACATCACACGTCAGCATGAAGCTTTAATCGCCTCAACACACACATTCACACACACACACTCCTCACAGTCAAAAGGAAACGTCTCTGCAGACGACCCGTGTCACCTCAGTGTATACAGGATCCGCCCATCGTTCCAGATCCGGAGCATGCGATTGGGCGTGGTGATCCAGTGGGCGTCGGCCTTCTTGGAGTTCCGGAAGAAGGTGTCAGGGATCCAGATCTTTCCCACCATGTTGCTGTTGAGACGCAGGACCTTCATGGTGCTGTTGAACTTCAGGCGTCTGTCGTACCAGGTCTGAGCGAAGAAGATGTCAATAGTGTACTCCTGTAGGCGGGGGAGGGGCGCAGGAGGAGGGTATGTTGGGATCAGACAGGGACAGCAAGGGCATTTAAAGCTAGAGTGTGCTACAAAAGTGAGTGAAAGCTTTGCAGCATGAGGCTGTGTTTCATTTCTAATTCATACACACCGTTGTCCATAGTCATTACCCAGAATACAATTGCTCTCTTTCTTTTCGATGTGTGTGTGTTTATATAGCATACATACCCAAAAATTAATCTATAATGTTTGTGTGGGCCAACCGATAGAGCTAGCTTGCTAACACTGTTCCTATAACACACTGCCGCCTAATGCCATGACACACTGCGTGTATTTAAAAACATTTCATCTAATAATTATGTAAACATTTTTAAACAATCATTATTATTTGTGTGTATTGGAGCTAATCCCATTCATTAATACATGAATCATCATGTAACATAAAGGAATAAATAACTTCCAGAAACGTGGAGAGAATCTTCTGCTATAATACATCAACAGGTTCCTTTAATGCATGTGTAGTCAAGTCACATGACCATGTCATTTTTTTATTTATTTTTTTTTATTACATGTTAATTTGTTTCCAATATATAATGGAAAAAACAAAGGGCATGGTCATGTGACCTGCCTACATGCACATCAAAGTAACCGATGTGACTGTGTTGTAGCAGTAACTCCTCTGCAGGTTCCTGCGCATGTCTGTTGATCTGAAGCGTGGTTCATGTGGTTGTTATCATGTGGTTAGCGTGTGTCAGTAACACTTCACCAGCGTGGCTCTAATACGAGCTGAAAACGACGAGCGGATGCCAGAGATGCCGAGGTGTAACGCCTGAACCCAGAGCTACAATTACACGCACATTAAAGTTCTTCAGAAAGTTCTGAGAGCGTTTAACTCGCTCCACGAGCAGCGGTGATGGAGCTGTCGAGGTTTCCCAGGCACTGGAGGGAGTGATTACGGAAATTACCAGAGCAGCGTTTCTCCAATTCAGGTCTCTGTACGTGTCAGTTTACGAGCAGTGAATATCACACCAGATAAAAGCTCTTTTGAAACTCACACTCGAAAAACATAACAGCGTTTATCTCTCTGCATACGAGCAGATTTCTTCATAAATCATTCCCGGGCGCGGTCACATGCGGAACGCCGGGTGTTCATGGAGATCGGGTTAGCCTTCTAGGATTGTACGTGGATTTTAATTGTTTTTATGCTGTTCACTCACTCACTCATCATTATTACGCTTAATCCTGTAGTCAGGGTCAAGGGTGGCCTGGAGCCTATCCCAGGAGATTTTGGGCACATGGCAGGGTACACCGTGGACAGGGTGCCAGTCCATCGCAGGGCACAGACACACACACATACACTCACTCATTCACACTCTATGGGCAATTTGGGAACGCCTGTTAGACTAACCTGCATGTCTTTGGACTGTGGAAGGAAACCGGAGTACCTGGAGGAAACCCACCAAGCACGGGGAGAACATGCAAACTCCATGCACACAGAGACGGGAATCGAGCCTGGACCCTGACAGTGCAAGGCGACAGTGCTAACCACTACACCACCGTGCCGCCTCATGCTGTTCAATTTAATTTAGAAAAGGCAAATAAAACTAGCGGATTAATTTGTACAAAAGAAATGGTGCCCCCTGGAAAAAGGGTGAAAAGGGCTGGAAAAAACACATGCCGAGCTTAAAACACGCTCCTTTACTGTTAATTTTTTTTTTTCATTTTTATCATCTTTTATGGCGTTTTGTGGGCGTGGTCAATGTGTGTCTATAGCTCATGTTTTGTTGTTGTCTTATAGTTAATCAAAATACACACAAAAGTGAGAAGAAAATCATCAAATGGTTTGAATCGTATTTTTAAATGTCTCTCTCTTTTAAATAAAAATAAATAAATAACAAATGTTTCGAGCAGATGATCTGCTGGTGCTGGATGCTAGCACGTGGCCGCTCACACTGTATAAACTGATCTAAATCTAAAACTTGTGAAATCATATCATGGTTCAACAAAAATAGATCCGTGCTGCCCGTCAGTCTGTGAATATTTTCAGGTAATTAAGATTACAGAGGAACTGCGACATTTTTGCCGCCTCAAATGTAAACATGTGGACTCGGTGGTGAAATCTGGGTTTATTGATCAGAACCCGCTGTGTGACCAGACCAGAACGCATCCGCATGAGCGAAGGAAAGAATGAGACAGATTTTTTAAGCCGTACAGAGTTTCGTCTATGTTTATCGAGCCTGTGAAAGCAGCCATCTTGACTCCCTGAACCTGAAAATTAAATGTTTAACGGGGCAGTTAATGGGCTCTCGGTTTTGCCATGACGTTCTGTAACTCGCTAACTCCCTCAGGTCGGTCATTATTCCCTGAATATTACTCGGCTCTTCTGAGCTCCGTGTTCTCAGCTCAAAACCGCTTCACGATGCTGAGCATATTAAACAGCCAACGGCACGCGGTCCAGCGAAACACTTTATTACTCCTGCACTTCTTTATTTATTTATTTATCTTCATTTTTTATTGCTTTGTGGAACACCAGACTCCAGTGGTTGCATCATAATGGGAAAAATGAGGAACAGTGTAGTTCCTTCAGCGATCTTTAGTTCAGAGTGTTTACAGAGCGTTCCAGTAGAGCAGCTTCGCCTTCCAGAGACCAGATCATCAAACAAACACTCGAAGAACCACCTGCTTAATGTTCAACTGCTGACAGGTTCTAGGTTTAAAAAAGGAATCATTTAGAGTTTTACACACTCACTTAGTTACCACACACACACATACACACTTTTAGAAAAAGTCTTCTTTAAGGGTTCTTGGAATTACAGAAGGAATGTTAGCTTCAAATTTAGATTAATGGAGTGTTGTTAGCTACAAAGTGTTTCTTAACTTACAATTAATTCAGGCTTATTTTCCAATTAAGGGTTCTTAATGGTATCTTACATTTAATTACTGGTTCTTCACTTCCAATGTATGCTTCCAGAATCTTCTTCATTTAGGAGTTTTACTTTCAGTTAGGGATTTTTTTTTAGTTAATCCTCAATTAAATGTTTTTAACTCTCCCCTAAAACATTTCAAGTCCCGAGTTAAACATGGAAACAATGTTAAACACTCCGAATCCCTTACGCGTTCTGATCATGTCATAGGGCTGGGCACGTCCATCAAAATTCACATTGTGATTACTTTGACGTGTACTGCCATTGTGATTGAAACTGCAATATTTAACAAATAAATGTATCATTTAATTTAATTTAATTCTACATAAATTCATCAATATGTATTATTTTAAATAATTGTACAGGTCCATATTGCGATTTAGATTTTTATGTGATTAATTGTGTAGCAGCAGTATACTGTCAATCATTATTCACATCCGTAGCACAGCTCTGTGTGTGTGTGCGTGCGTGCGTGCGTGCGTGTGTGTGTGTTCAGCACACAGCTTCTTTCCTATCTGGTAGTTTTGTCACAGTCGCTCTATGTGTTTTTATTTATTTATTTCTATTTGTAACCGTGACAGAGAGCTGCAGCGAGTCGGATGCCGGGTGCGGGGCGGAGAACTGGCCACGTGGTTCTGTACGGAGCTCAGAGCATCAAAGGAAATAAAACACTGAAGACACAAAAATGTTCTAAATCTAAACATATCTCAAACACACACTCACACACTCACACACACACACACACACACACACACACACAGCCCTCTGTGAAATTCCTGACTTTCTTACAGCTGAAAGCAATGCTGATGTGGAGCCTCTGGGGAGCGCTTTAAGATGAAAGTCATGTTTACATCCTCTTTATTCATTAAACTCTGAATTTGTTCCGGTTGCCGCAGTTGCGCCACTCGCAACACAATTTCAAAGCTGATTTAGCACCAACATGTATCAAAGCTAATGCTAATGCTAACATTTACATGTCATCCTACAGGAGAAATGAATGACCTCGGGTAAGTATACTGTAAATACAGTACATCACTATAAACAGTGGTGTTTATACCATAACATGATGAAAAATGAAAAATTTCACACAACCCCGTGAAATCTGTTAACAGATTTAATTGTTTTCAGTGAATAGAATTTTGTTATTTCTTGTTTAGCCAATAAAATGCTGAGGTTTTTTTTTTTTTATTTGTCCACTGAATATGGACAAATTTCCAATTTTAAATTAGTGTTAATTAAATTAAATTAAACTTTAGAGAATTAATTAATAAGAAGATGATGTTCAGCTGCATTAGTGATCCTGCTACAGCAGGACATTTTTAATATGCCAACATTTCGAAACAAAAAATATAAGTAGGTTTAATATGAATTTGATTCCAATGAAAGGGAAGTTTAGAATGTCATAAAGCAGGAATGTCAAGAAAACAATCAGGGTGTTATTATAAAAATTCCATAAACTAAAAGAAGTTAACAACAAGAGTTTTTTTAAACAACTGAGAAATAAAAGTCAAATAATTAACGCTACACAGCTAGCTTTGATCACAGATCTTACATTTAAGCTGACAATTTTTTATAAGGGCATATAATAATTCTAACTAAATAAAATAATTCCCAATAACATTTACTGTACCGAGAGCATATTAATGAAAATTCATTAATTGGAAATTCATTTATTGCCACACTAAAACAAAAATATATATATTATCTTTATAAAAGTTTGGACACACCTTCTCATTCAGCGAATTTTCTTTATTGTGTTCTTTATTGTGTTCTTTAGCCCAAACGTGTCTCTTCTGCTTGTTGCCTGTCCTTAGCAGTGGTTTCCTAGCAGATATTCTACCATGAAGGCCTGATTCACACAGTCTCCTCTTAACAGTTGTTCTAGAGATGTGTCTGCTGCTAGAACTCATTGACCTGCTCTCTGATCTGAGCTGCTGTTAACCTGCAATTTCTGAGGCTGGTGACTCGGATGAACTTATCCTCCGCAGCAGAGGTGACTCTTGGTCTTCCTTTCCTGGGGCGGTCCGCATGTGAGCCAGTTTCTTTGTAGCGCTTGATGGTTTTTGTGACTGCACTTGGGGACACTTTCAAAGTTTTCCCAATTTTTCGGACTGACTGACCTTCATTTCTTAAAGTAATGATGGCCACTCGTTTTTCTTTACTTAGCTGCTTTTTTCTTGCCATAATACAAATTCAACCTCTTTGAATAAGAAGGTGTGTCCAAACTTTTGGTCTGTACTGTATAATGTTTTTTATATATATGTACTTTCTGTTTGCATTTGATGTAGTGAAATGTTACAGTTCCTCTATAATCCTACAGGTGGTGCTCTCTAAACTATTCACGCATTGGCAGGCAGCACAGGGTCCTGCCTGGAAGGAAGTTCAGAATTGTAATTTAATCTAAAAATATATAACATTCAATCAGGGTATTTATAAAATTATGATACTAAAAGAATTGCAATACAGATTGAATCGGCACCGAGATATTGTGAAAATATCAAATCAGGTCATCCCTGGTGATTCTCTCTTAATGCTAACATTAAGTTAAAATATAGTTTTTTTAGAATGGACCAGCGGGGGACTATTCACGTTAGCAATCATAAAAAAAAAAAGATAATAATAAATAAATAAAATAAACAGGGCAAGACTTTTGACCTAAAATCTAAAATTCCTAGACATCACATGTGCATTCAAAGAGAATTAATATTAGTGAAACAGTGTTCATTACCAACTACATACATTAATATTAAAGCATGTGCCGATGCAATAAGACAGAAAATGCCCAGGTTTATTTTAAACATAGAAAAAAAATTATTTTCTCCCTGACTGTGTCGATTAATTTAATTATAGCAACTGCTAACAACTAGCGATGTCTTTATCTGCTATTTATATCTGACTGTTTAATTCCTGATCTCCGTCTCCAAAATAGAAGCGAGCTGAGTGGATTATGAAAGTCAGGTCTCAATTAGTCTGGTGTGAGTCATGAGATGGAATGAGATGGAATCGATTCAAATCCAGGAAGGTATAAGCGAGAAAACATCCAGAAGGTTCCGTATAGCGAGCCCTGAGGCACGCCTTTCCCTCTCAGTGATTCAGCTCATCATCTCTGAGCACAGCGAGGTTCTGTTAGCGTTTTACCTCAGAGTGCCCGAGTGTATACTGTACAAAAACGCCAACATCAAAGCACAATGGCGTATGTAATTGAATGTAAAGCTAATTCCCCCTGAGAGAGGACGGGAGACGTTAAGCACACTTTAATTGGCATCAAGATTACAGTGCTAGGGGTTTTTTACCCCTAAGGGAAATCACTTACCATGTTGATTGCGTTTACAGGGCCGATGCTATTAACAAACATGTCCGTTTGGATCACAGTGGGTTTGACTGGAGAGAGAGAGAGAGAGAGGGAGAGAGAGAGAGAAATTAGTTGTTATATAAGACCTTAAGACCTTTACCAGTCTAATTATTATTTATCCACTAGCATTTATTTAAAATGTACTGTACATTAATCATTCAACATTCCAGATAACATCCTTACATTCTCTATAGAGCTTATCCTGTACTGGGTCAGGGGGCCTAGAGTTTGTCTCTCACAAGGTGGGGTACACCTTGGACGGGGTAGCAACTTATCAAAGGGCACAAGCACACACTCATGCAAACCCCATGCCCACAGAACAGAGGTGAGGTTCGAATCCCAAACCTTGGAGGTACAAGTCGATTGCACCGAACAAAATGTAAATAATTTTTTTTTTATTTTACACACATAAGATGTTACTGTGTTTTAGAGTGTGACCTATGAGTCACATTATTATTCTGTATCAAGCAAAGACAACAACTGAGAAGATAAAGCTAAAATGGCTGAAATTGGGCTAAGAGCTGACCAACAAATTATTAAACCCTGGAAAGACGGAGCTGAACTCTCGACTTCACTGACGAAAATCATGAATGTGCGTGATGGAAGATAACTTAAACGCTTGGTGAAGTTGCACTGTTGCATGCTTGAAGAACTTACAGGTTCAGGACTAATATCCAGGTTCCATGGTCATAACACAGGCCTGAAGAGGATGCTGCGAGAACCCCACTGGCGTAGCAACAACGCAGTGGTATCTCAACGACAACTCAGAACAGCGGACAATCTTTCCAACAATATATTTAAAACAACGTTTAAGCTGTTTCAAATCTTCAATGCTAAATAATGCTAGTACGATTATAATTTCAAATAATACCCAGAATGCACTGGTAATTGTCTTTGTGATCAGTTTTAGGTATTTTCAGTTAAAACTCTGTCATAACTTTGCGCTGATCAGATGTTACGTTATATTTCACTGTTCCTGCTTCACTTTACATAAAACAATTAAATTCCATGGCTTTATGCCCCGGGGCGCGACTCTGAAGTGGCACAGCGTTAGCATGCTGCTGTGGCGAATAAATTCCTGGTCATAAAAGCGAGCCGTGACATTATGGGGGATGTCAGTGTTAATATGGTGGCTGGTCGGGCAGATTGGTGTCACAGCGAGTGCACATCTTCGTCGTTCCCCCGCAGTCCACTCGCTCCATCATCATCACATCACAAATCCACCGAAGCAGCCAAGCAGACACTGGATATATAGGACATGGCACAGAAAGGACAAACCTCTGCTTTATGCAATAACAGTATCAATAACATAATCTAAACAACATACTGGTCACCTGACACGGTAGTGGGAGTATTTATTAAGGAAAGTGTGTCCTTCGATCAGCTACAGTAAGTCTAGCATTTGTTTCCGAAACAGTGAGAAATTAATAAATTATTCAGTCCCGCTAGAGGCTTGTCTTATTACAGTGTGATGTTTACCTGCATTTTAATAATGCACACTGTATTACTGATACAGCTTGGAAAAGCTAAGGTGGTATTTACAGATGCAGGATCAGGTTACACATCGGACTAGTTTCTGTGACAGAGCTGCTGAGTTCTGGTTCCTGATTGGTCAGAAGGTGATTCATTTTCTATAACAGTAGCGCACCACTGACACTAGTGCAGCTGGAAATTTATATGCAACTAATATTTGAACACTTTGAGAGCAAAACAAGATAAAAGCCATGTGCAGATTTACACTCAGTCTGTTGAAATAATATCCCTCAGATACAGTTTTTTATATTCAAACTATTTATTTTACAATTGTAACATATGTTTCATTCTGAAGCATTAAACATACATTTTTAGCAAAACACGACACTTAGTGACCATATTACACATCAAAATATGACATCCACAAGGTCAATCACATTGCTGCTTCCTGTCACATGATTAGTGAAGTGAGACTGGTGTCTGGACAAAACACTGACTAGCATGAAGAACTAAATGAGTTTGATGGATTTTTGGAGAATGTTGAAGTCAAGAAGACGGAGGTTTAGAGTCTGTTAGTGTCACTGCAGTTTCCCCAGCAGTCATGGACTTCTGTAATAACATTCAGTCATTGACTACTGAATTGCAAGGATTCAAGCGCAGAGCGTGAGCTGGAAAAAGAGCTGGTTGCTTTGTGGTGGAGAGAGGTGATTTTGCCGGGTTGAATGGCGACGGCGCGGCACGAGCTTGGTGAAGAGACGTAGAAATGCAGAATCAGCATGAGTTGATTGAATGGTGGCTCCGCGGAGATAAATCGTGGACAGACGAGGTTCAAAACCAAAGCGTCAACAAAGTCCATAATTCAGAATCTTTTTCGAGAAACGAGATTAAAAGTCATCAGACAAAAATCCAAGCAAGAAAAGAGGCCAGAGTGAGAATCGTGAGTTATGTCCCTGAAACCAAGCGAGGGTCATGATCCGAACACTGAGGCAGGTAAAAATTCTGTAATACTGGGAATGAGGGCACACAATAATCTGGCAGCGAATGGTTGTTTCACGCCATGTTTAAATAAGGCGAGATGATGAACTGAGATTAGGAACAGGTGCGCGCGGAGAAGTGAGGACCGGAGGCACAGGTGACCATTACTCTACATGAGACGCGGCCGTGACCTGGCGTGCTGTGAGGCTGATGATGCTGTAAACTGTAAAAGTTTTGTATTATTTATATCCTTTCTCATTTTATTTAAAAATAATTTAAATAAAAAATATTTTGTGTGCAACAAAAGATCAACACGTTTTCCTTTAATATTATTTGCCAACTCCACTTTCTGTTTACTCGATACAGAATCACAATCAAAACGTGACTGTTACAGACTGTAATCAATAAACATTATTATTTTTAAGAACTCTGACACACAGACAGAAAGCGAGGTCTTATGGCAAAAGGGTAGTTTTATTTAGAAAAAATAGGAAAAGAGAAGGAGACTGAGGAAGGAGGAAGAAAAGAAGGGGAAAGTAATAAGTGTTGCTCGTGCTGGTCCAGGAGGTGCCCAGCTGGCAGAGGGGTACTGAGTTGCCGAGTGGTAGCAGTGATGAAGTGTGGGCAGCGGCTCTTGCCGACCTTCAAAGCACATGCCCGTCACAAGTTCACGCCATGACATATTATTATTTAGTGTTTAGTATTATATTATTTTTTGTGAGATTATTATTGTATGCAGTAATAAAGTGCATTTATAATTATCCATGAACACAATTACAGGTTGATTTATTCATTGGGACAAAACTGTTGGAGGTGAAGTTACAGCATTTTGAC
The DNA here is from genome assembly GCA_013621035.1 of Clarias magur. Lineage (NCBI taxonomy): Eukaryota > Metazoa > Chordata > Actinopteri > Siluriformes > Clariidae > Clarias > Clarias magur. The sequence continues at coordinate 137,861 of QNUK01000359.1, forward strand.
AAATCCCACAAAATGTACACTGATATAACTCGAACAGTTTAGACATTTTTTTAAAACGTGTACTTTTTAAAAGCTTTGTGACTTTTAACTGTTAAAATAGTCTCTATCAGTGTGAAATACTTTATGCTTCTTTGGATTTATCTCATTTTTGCTCTCAAACCCATTGTTAAGAATTTATGTGTTTGTTTTAGCATGTTATTGTTTCTCTAGTAACAACTCATTGACATGACAGATACACTAGTCATGAACTAATCACAAAAATAGTGGATTTGGTGAAGTTGTTTTGTTTCACTGAGAATAGTCCATGTAACAATAAACAGATATAAAGTATGACATGCCATGTAGAAATAATAAATGATTTTGTGACCTGATGTTAAAGCCGAACCGTTTACTCAGCACTGGTGACTCTCTCTGGCACTTGTGTCAGAATCCCTGTGCTTTTACGCATTTTTCATCAGTTTTTGCTGCCAAAAGACACGTGAGCGTTTGTCAGAACTCTGTAACGACACACTGGAACAAAAACCTAATCAGGCCCAGATTACATTTTCACCTCATACACTGCATGACAGCATTCTGGGTTTCCGTTGAACCTTTTTTTAATGAACACACACACACACACACACACACACACACACACACACACACACACACACTACATTTCCTGTAGAGCTCTCCGTGATGAAAACCTTAACATTCACACTGAACATGATAAAGTGTGTCAGACAAAACTTTCTGGAGGCAGAGCATTCCCTAAAGAATTGTGGTTTTCACTGCACACACACACACACACACACACACACACAAACACAAAAAGACCGCAGTTGCATAAATATTGCATGAGGCACACAATCGACTCGAGCCGGATTATACTGCAGTCCGTGCTCTTCTCCTTCAAGTGCTTCAAGCAGCAGGAGAATTTTTTAAAGATGAGAAGAGCCAAACATAGAACCCTGAGGCTCTCCTTAAAAATCCTCCTGTACTCAGTGTGAGCTTTACCCGCACTCACTGCTCGAATAAAGCACACGGAATTGGGGATCATCTCTAACGCCGCCATTTCTTCGCGTAGCTTCATGACGGTTCTCCCCGGAGAGGATCATGACATCATGATGTCGTCTGCCGAATATCTGGAGCGCTAACGCATCTTAAATGTGCTGTCGTGACACTGTGGGAGTAACAGTTCAATCATCTGCCTGCATACAGCATGGGGGACTAAAAATAGAGCGTTTCAGCAAGCTGTGAAATTTATAGAAGGGATTTATAGACTAGAGTGTCAGGAGTGTGTGAATGATATCAGCACGCGGCGCTCGGGATGGGGGTGGAGTGTGTGCCGATATCTGACAGAACTGAAGGATATTTATTAGGGAATATTAATTCATTATTCATCAACAGACAGAAAAGGTGGAGACGAAAGGTGTGTATGAGGACCGGATGGATCAGTGACGGCTGACGTCTGGAGCTCATGTTCATCACCACGTGGTGAGGTTCCTCTCTGAGCTGCTCTGCCTTTGCTTTAGAGCAGACCCTTCAGTCACTGTTCAGTATTGTCTTCAGTGAAAAGGTGCTCAGGTGTGTTGAGGTCAGGTGACCGACTCCACCTTTTAACAACACACAAGGGCCCGTATTCACAAGGCTTCTCAGAATTCTCTCAGAGAACTCCTATCTTAGCTTTAAAAATCCTAGCTGGGAGTCCTGGTCTAAAAAAGATTTAGGAAACTTTTCAGAGCAACTCTAAGTAAGAAAAGTACAAAACCATTTATCTTAGTGAGGTTTTGTTTTATGAAACTTTTATAATAGTGTGGTTGCCCCATACTAGGGATGATGCAGCAATTCAAGCAATTCAATAGTGAAAAGAGAATATACGATAATAGAACAGTCAGTGAAATCATAGTGTTTGTATATGAAGAAACTGTACAACCATGACTACAGCCTACTTTAGGTTTTTGCAAGGTTTCTGTTATAGACTAAATATCTTAAAGATAATGTTGAACCAAACATTTAAACCAAACAACATTTAAACCAAATGTTGAAAATGTGTTTACTTTTGAAGCAACCAATTTCCACAAAGTAGTTACTATAGTTAAGTTCTTACATTTATTTACCATACTGATTTAATTACTTTTAATCCATTTCAGATTGATGGCAGCAAAATGTCTCAGATTTTGCCAGTTTACATGATTACAGGACAGTTTATTTAAGTTGCACTTTTGGATGGGATGTAGCCAACAATCCAAGAGAGATGGAAGGAAGTAAAACAACAAGAAAACCAAATTGGACAGAAGAGCAGTGTTTACTTTTAGCTTTATGTTCAGTGTTTGGAGAATAATTCTTCTTTCTGGCATTTTCTTTTTCGAATTTTTACCTTAGGAGCTGTTTTTAGTCCTAAATTTAAGGGGAAATCCTAAGAAAATGTCATAATTCTAAGAATTTTCTTAGAGCAACTTTTAGGCTGTCAGGGATAACCCCTAGAGGGCGCCAAAGCGCCCTGAGTCTTCTGTGTTTGTAGTTTGTTTTGTTTAACTTCATTTCCCAGGTTGCAACTCGGTCAGGTGACATGGGCACTCACCTGAACCGAGTTGGTCATTAATTTTATTATAAATAGTTTGGTTTCTTTGAGTTTCTTGTCTTGCATCTGTTGATTTCTACCTAGTAAATGTCAGTGAGTTTAGTTTGTGCATTCCGTGTCCTTATACGTGTTTTGGTTTGGTTTATTATCACAGTATATTTATTTGTTTAATTTCCCTGTTTCCTTTAATAAAAACATCGTTCCTTTAAAACCTGGACCTCTGCATCTATGCCTCGCACCCACACACCTGACATAGGCTTAAGAAGCTTTGTGAATATGGGCCCTGGTCTTTGCCTTAGGTTCCTTTTGCGCAGAGTTTTGGCTAGTAATCCGTCTGTACTGTGAAGCTCCATCACTTCTGCAGTGTTTGAGTGAATCTGAGCAGAGAGTAGATACATATGAGACTCCATCCTGTTGTTTCTATCAGTCATCACATCATCAATAAACACCAGTGACCCAGTCCCACTGAAACCGCCTCCAGCATGACTGATGATGATGATGATGATGATGATGATGTGGTGCGCTCAGGATCACAAGCCCTTCCTTTCCTTCTCCATGTTTCTCTCTTCCAATCATGCTGAGAGAAGTACATCTTCAGATCTGAGCAGGGTTTCTTAGAGGATTTTGATAAATTCTACTCCTGGTCCTTCTGATCCCGAGGGCTCCCAGTGCTCTGCATCGAGCTAGAGCCTCTGTATTTACACTCATGAAGGCCTCTCTTGATTGTAGGCTTCGTCCAGAGTGTTCCTGACCTGGCTAGATGTTGTGAAGGAAAGAATGCTGTGATCCACCTCTGTTGTCTTCCAGGTCTTTTGGTGTCAGCAGTACGTTGCTTTTTGTTTTTATGAACCTCCTCCTAAAGTTTCTCCTTCACCTTCATCAGCAATGCTTTGGACTGCAGATCCATGAACAGTTCTACATGTAGATTCATCATTCAGAATCATCTCCTGACCTGATCAGTCCGCTGTGGTTTGGTTATATTTAATGGTTTGATCTACTGCAGTTAGAGAGAACGGTCCCATGTACATGTCTAGTCGAGGTCGGTTAGGAACTGGAGTGATGTAGCTGAGGTCGAAGAATGGTCAGTGCCAGAACTAAACTAACTAAGTAAACGCACCCCTGTGATAGGGTGAGAAAGCTCACATACTCCAGTTTGGACATTTTCTCCACTACAGCTGTTAAAACTAAAGTCGCTCCTAAACTTCATGCTTACAATTGAAAAAAAAGAACATCATGTTAAATCATCTCATTCCAGTTTGATCAAAACACCGGGAGCACAGATGAAAACATTTCAGGTTGTCCTGCAAATGTGTATTTACAAGGTCAAGGTCTAAGGTAAATGTGTTCATGAGTAATCAAAACAGTGTTATTTTATGTTATGATGTTATGTGATCATACAATTTTTTTTTTTTCTTTTCACCAAATGTGTTTTACATCTTCTTGACTTGTTTTTCCCATACATGTGTACAGTATATTGTTAGTTTTGGGCAGGGAGTGTAACATGAGATTTAACACTCTTACACATTCTTTAGCAGTCTTCCCCAAAACACTGGCTGCACTTAAAGAGTCTCTGGTCTATAAGTTGGCCTTATGATGGAATAAATGTCTATGAGTGAGGAAACAGCATTCAGTGTCTTTATACTGTACGAGCACACATCGGTTTTTGGCAGAGAGAGTTCTGTCTGATGACGGCCATGTCAGACCTACTGTTTCATAAAACTCTTTGCTGTTTTTGATGCACAATCATGAGAAACCGATTTTAATGCTGGTGAGTGACATCACCAAATAAAAAAGATCAGACTTGATGATATGCTACTGAAAAACATCTAGTGATCAGAGGAAATAAAAAGTCAAAGCTGCACGGTCTAACACAGATACACTGCGCTGCAGGAAAAAAAATATGTGTATTGTACACTCGCCCTCAGGTGACTGCTTTTAAAACTGAACACAAGATCCAGTTGATTTTTGGATGATTTTGGGACGAGTGTCACTCGGGTCCCCTGAAACAAACATTGCGTCCGGCTTTAATTGATTTTTACACACGATCAGAACGCAGCGTAAACACTCACCTCCTATATCCGGCCTCAGCTTGTTGTCGTATCCGTCTAGCAAACTGTTGAGGATGTGCGTGACGTCGCTCTCATATACCTTCGGGGTCAGCACCCAGGTTTTGTTTGTCACTTCATCATCATCGTTTTCTGTTTGGAGCGAACTGGGGAAGAAAGAGAGAAGGAGAAAAAGAGTGAGGAGTCGGGGAAAGTAAAACAGAACTGTGGATTTATTATGAAAAATAAATATAATAAAGTCAAGCTAATTTTTGAGGAACACTGGTGCCTAAAAGTTAGTGAAGCAGTTAGAAAAGAAATTGGTTAGAAATGATTATTCTAATGAGCATGGTTGACTGAGAGCTTTGCAGAGATTATTTAGCTTGCTATGATTTCAGTACTGGTTAAATAAATATGTTGAATATCTACATTTTAGTAAATTCATAATAATATTTAAAAAATTTTCATTTATTCATTTCTTACAATACATGTTGACTCATTTGTTTTAAAAATGTTAGAAAATAAAGTGTTCTGAAGAACTGTACCAAGCACACAAACAATACAAAAAAAGTAAATAAACACAACAGAGACGTTCAGAATAGCGTGTGATGATGTAACCGTATCATGACACCAGCTGCAGGATTTTCCTTTTTTTGTAAACTTTTCTCGTGATCGATTGTCACCTTGTAAAATATTTAACTAAACACACACTGAATCAGCACAGAAAGCAATTCCGCATCTTCTTCTTTTATCCAGATCTCGTGCTTCCTCGGGAGCCGAGCGGTCTTTGGCATGGCCTAGCTGTAACCATGGAGGCGGCCGGAGAAACAGCCCACTGCGCTGCGTCCCCGAGACGCCTCATTGTTTCAGTGCCAGAAAGTGAAGAGTGAAAAACCCATAGAGCTCAGAAAGCTTTTACCCGCACTGCATTCTGGGAGAAAATATCACACCCCCCCCACACACACACACACAACAATCACTACTGGACCCGGAAGTAAGACGGTCGCGCTTTCAGAAAGCATAAAAGAAAACAAGATGGCGCTTCACATCGCTCAGCCATTGAGTTCATCTATGCCTTCCCTTCGCCGACTATTTCATGAGTACTCACCTATTCAGGTTGCTTCCTTGATTGAGGGTGTGTTGCTAGAATGCGGGTTTATTTGTGTAGATCCTTGCTCTTTGTGTAAGAGAGTTCTAAGAGTAAAAGCGTGGTTATCCTGCCGACTCGCGCTACTTCCGCGTTTGGGTTTACCATCCACGCAACACGGGCTAACTGCTAAGGCTGTTGTGTTCGTCTCTCGGTCACTCGTGACACATTCATGTCCGAAGAGTGTTTATTTACACTGAGTTCTGCTCTCTGATTGGTCAAAAAATATTAATTAACTCTCTTTATAAAGCAGTTAGCTCTTAGTGAGTAATCTGATTGGACGAGAGGTATTATTTCACACGAGTGCTGATAATACACAGTAACAGCACTGTAACTATATGTGTGACTGGGCATGTCCCAGGTGTTGTCCAGTGGTTAATGACACTAACTGTGTGTCTCAGCGTGGGTGAGAGTCGGTCTGTATGGTCCACAGTACTGAGGAGAGAGCAGCTGCCTGACCACACCCACATTCACACCCAGTCACAGAAGCACTTTGGGCAACACATCTGATAACGTTATGTCGTCTTAGGCTCCATCCACACGAAGCCAGTGCGTTCCCTATCCGATCATTTTTTTTCCTCGTTCGGCGTCGTCTCAAGAAATATCTGCGTACACACGAAACCACTGAAAACGGTGTAGTACATATATGCCAGACCAGTATGGGGCGCTGTAATTCTGCCATAGAGATACACTATACACGGAGAAGAAGACTTTGAGCATGCGCATGACATCATCTTTTCACAAAATATACGGATTGGCTGTACACACGAAACCGCAAGGGTGTCGTTTTCAAATTTATCCACCTTGGGACCCGGTTTAAAAAAAATAGCGGTTTCAGTCTCCTAAAACGCCGGATCCGTGTGGATGAAACGCCAATACGATAAAAAATTTATACATATACAGCGAAACGCGTCTCCGTGTGGACAGGCTCTTAAACAACACGCCGTCTCTGCAGAAGTGTTGGGGGATGTTACTTTTTAAAGTAATTAATTACATTACAAAATTACTGTCTTCAAAAAGTAGTCCGTTACATTACTGCGTTACTTTCTGATAAAAGTAACTAGTTTGAATATTTTTCCACTGCGGAAAATGAAAACTCCTTTGTGCTTCCTCATGCATGTTGTTTTAGTCAAGACCTTTATAACTATTCTACCATCATCACTCAGCAAAGTTTGGCCCATAATCTGTTAACTACTACAGTAATACCCCTATCTCACCTACGCGGTTTTCGCGCAGTGGTCATAAGTGCTTGACTCACTTAGTGTGTTTTTGCACTAGCTTTACATTTAACTCCATTTGGAATTCAACCCCAGAACCCTGAAGTTACCGGAGCTGATATTCTAAAGTGTAATAAGTGTAAATATGCAGTAAATCTGGTGAGTTTCACAGGACTGTCCACCACCTCCATGGTTTATTCTCCTCACCTGTCGCCTACATAGTACCGCTAAGAGTTTAATACCACTCTCACCTCCTGTTAATAATCACTAACTGTCGCTCACTAACTGTCAGTCTTCAGCTCTGCTAGTTGCGGTTAGTTAGATCCTCCAGGCGCAGAAGGATGTGTGTGGGCGGAGCAAAATGACTGGTTAGATAAAAGAACAAATGATAATTTATTGATAATAAATGGTGTTTGAGGAACTGTTGTATAAAAGCGATATCACAACAGCACAACAGTGATATTCAGCACAACAGCACTCCCTGCTGCGTGATGCTGCATAAATAACAGCAGCTCTGACACGGTATGTACATTAGATTACATCAATGCACTCGCTCTGACACGTTATGGTTTCTATAGTGACAGCAAACTGATTTAATTATCATAAATATGACATTTTGTTAGAATAAGATGTGTTTGTATAACAAAGGTGGAAGGAGTCTCCAGTGTCAGTCAGAGGTAAAGCTGGAAAAGCATCCCAAATCTTATCCATTCATTGTGGTTTCTGAGTCACATGACACACTGTGATTTATTTCTCTTAGAGAATAAAGCGAGGCTGGTAAGGGAGCGAGTGTTTATAGCTGCTATAACGTCACTCACTTCATTAACATTAAATGTTAGTATAAAATGATGTACAGTACGATGTGTTTCTACTGTACTGTTATTAACTGTTATTAATTCAGTTAATAACACTGTGATCGCTGGTAAACTGCTGTGGTGTAAGAGGAATAAAACACACAGAGACATGCTGCTACAGAATAGACTCGCAGCTTTCCTCAGACCAGAGCTGATGTCTGATTCCGAATTCGAAGCGTCGCATCCATTTGGACTTTGTACAGGGGAGCCTGGGACGAGCTTGTGCGTCCCTCTCCTGATGCTCGTGGACAATGAGAACGTTGTGAGATTTAGTGAAGACTCGTCAGCTGAACGCATTAGCATCTTCTTTGTAACTGATTTTGATTTGCTGCAGCAAAACTTATCCAAATCCCATTAAACCCATACTGCACCATGACAACACGGCTAATTCTGACTGGGAGCCGAGGTGAAGAAGTTCAGCCTTCACACGTTACAGCATGCTAATGCTATGTCATCTCAGTAAGTTTCTCATCACCATCATCATCTCTGGATTTCACATCTGGATTTCTGTGAAGCTGTGTAGTGAAATTGTCCACCATCACATGTGTAAACTGGTTTGAGCCGATGTTCCTCAGGTCCCGATTCCCGGTCTCCGTGTTCCTGAGGGCTACACATCACGAGGAACCTGCAGTCACACACCTCCAGACTCTCATTTCTGATGTGCAGACATCATGCACTCCATAATCCCACTTCGTCCTTTCCCTAATCACAGCAATATATCATGCAACAGAAATGTTCCTGGGTGTCATACACACACACACACACACACACACAGTCTATTCCTACACTTAGCCATTTTGTAGATCTTTATCTTTATTTATCTTTAATTCAGATAAAAATTAGAGAGAAAGACGAGAAAATCAACAGGCTGCTATCTGTTATAAAATAAAATATGTTAAAGAATTGCAGTGTGTGAGTTTATAATGTACATGAATAGCTGATGGAGCGACACCGCTCACCCATCCCCCCCACCCCACCCCACCTCCGGAGATGAGCCCCTGCTCCTCCCATTAATCACTAGCGGTGTAACAGAGTGTAGATGATCAGTGATCCATACACTTCCCTCCTATGGTTCGGCTCACATGCGAGCTGAGGATTAATTGTGAGGTTTAGCCGTAGCCGCGGCTGTATGCCGTTATAGTTGCACCTTGTTCCTGTGAGCAAATACTCTTGCATTTATTTGAACAGGCACAAATTCTTCTTTCAGTCACTAAAACTTGCCAGGGTTGCCAAATCATACACCCCCGCCCCCATACACCTACTCCCCCGAGACTGTGCTTCGACCAGGCATTATCGGCTTATAACCGCTAGTCACATTAGCAACCTTAGCACGTTAGCTGCCGCTCGGGTTTGGCGGCGTCACTGGCGAAGGTGTTTATTGTGCATCTTTTTGTGATTGTTGTCCTCCAGCTCGGTCTTTCCGTCATGCCAGGACGCGTCACCTCCCACGCACTCACTGCATTTTCCCTGCGTTATATTGCTCAGGTTTCACTCGCAGCGTCACTTGGTGGAGTGGGCGCGCGTGTGTGTGTGTGTGTTTGTGTGTTGTTTGTCCCTCTGACTTGGCAGCAGGTGCCAACGGCTGAATGGCGTTTCACACAACAATACAACTTCACAATACCTTTTATTTACACGGTTAAACCCGACAGAACCCACAATGGTGTCGGCTCTCCGCCCCCTCCATCCTCAAGAACAACAACATCCTTCTGGAAAGTTCTGCCGTGTTCCTGCGGGTTTCACTGATGCCACAGTTCACAGAGAAAGCCGTTGCTGGGTGGAGTTCCTCACAGGACGCTTTATATTCAAGCGTTTTAATAGAAAATTTTGTATCTTGTTAACAATTTTATATGACAAAGAAAAATTACCGATAAAGAAAACATCCACATCATTAGATGATTTTTACATGAAGGAGACAAAAGCAAAAATGCACAAAAAAATACAGTCGACAAACAAACAAAAACAAACATTTATCATAAAAAGAAAACAGACTGGCCTAATAAATAAATAAATTAATAAATAAATAAATCCAAATGAGCTTCACAAAAGCATAATGTTACCAAAAAAATATCAAACCCACAGCCTGAGTGGCCAGAATAATATGAACAGTGAGTGTAAAGAGGAACCTGGCATGTGTGAGCTCCACATGATCAGGGCTGTAATAAAACCCGGTCAGTGTGTTTGTGCTGAGTGAATAAACACTTGTGTTCAGACAGACTCTCGGGTATTAAACGTTATACTTTTCACTGCAGCCTCTTCACGCTTCTTTACAACAGACATCCGATCTCACCCTCACACACCTGAGCTCAGGTCACACACCGCTGGAGTCGCAGGAACACCACAGATATTTCACTGAACGTCTTTAATATGAGGAGGTGGGTACATCTGCGTATTATACTGTGTGTGGTCGTGGACGACAAGTCAAGTCAAGTCGGCACTTCTGCTTCAGGCTCAGTACAGTGATGAGACTCTCAGCCGCAGCAGAACAAAACATGTTAAAGAAGTCCGTATGTCTGTGCGTGACTTTCCTGGCCGAGGTGGTACAGAGCTCACTGCATCCGATCCCGTCAACATTCTGAAGGTGGAACTTCTGATCACTGAAAATCTCACTACAAGTGTTTGGGTCGTTAAAGGAGTTCCTGGGAGGCCGGTGTTTCCAATCACGACTCCGGTGTACTGAGAGAACTTTCTCCCTTGATGGTGTCCAGGCACTAGTGAGACACTGGGATAAGTGCATTAGTGTATCAGGGGATTATATAGAGGAATAAAGGGAGTGTTTACTCTCAGGACTGTGTTCTGTTATTCTGTACAATCAAAAGTCCCACTTTGACTTTGTATTTTTATATTAATATCAATGTCGTGTGTATCTTGAACACCAGGAAAACCTGCCGAACCTGTAACTTAACTGTGACCTGTGTGTGTGTGTGTGTTAAAATAATGACATTATCACTGATCACAAATGAGTATTTTTGTGAGAAATTAACTGATATGGTTTTGTTAACTTTCTGATCATGTGGGGGACAAACTCTTAAAGGTGAAACCACGGCGTGTGTGTGTGTGTGTGTGTGTGTGTGTGTGTGTGTGTGGTCCAGTCACAGAGCTGAGATGCTAATTAGCCTGCAGCGTGTCCCTGATAAACAGCCATCGTTACATAATGAGCCACCATTTGCTGAGTGTTTAGTCAGATTTCTATCATCACATCCAGAATGCTAATAATTTATCGCGTTCATTTAAGAGCGACACTCGGCCTCCTGCTCACCAAATCTTTTAGAAGATTGAAATAAAAGATGTTTCAGGAGCAGGTCATCTTTCTGTGCTTTAACAACTGCCTCGCAATTTTCGGCTCTTAATCACGCTGAGATGAGAAAAATAATAATATTTTTCGTCCGGGTCTCAGATGTAAGGGGTCTGTAGTGTTTTTTTATATTTGTATTCTGTCCTTCACTCTAACTCACATGCTAAGCGAGTTACGACAAGCCACGGTTTAATTCTGCCGTCCAATCGTCCAGAAACGTCCACGTGATGGAGATGATGAAGCTGTGACTGAGTCTCGGTAACGTCTCCTTCACATGCCTGCTGGTGCTAGTTAAATCCCTTCTGCCTCTCTGCAGTTTGTGTGTGTGTGTGTGTGTGTGTGTGTGTGTGTGTGTGTGTGTGTGTGTGTGTGTGTGTGTGTGCAGGAAACAGGAGTCAGCACCCTCAGGCTGGAGGAGACGAGACCATTAAGCTTCCTGACCCCAGATAGCCTGCGATTCCCTGATCACATGACCTCTAAACACAGCCCGCTAAACCCCGCTAACGAGATTAGCTCAATCAGGGATGCTGCGCTAATGACACAAGCTCACATCGACGTATGACGCTACAGCTTACAAACGCTCCAGGGGAAAGATAATTTTAAAATCATGACACAAAATCTGATGGCGTCTAAATTTGGAGTAAACCCAGGAGCGACGCAGTGTTTATAAAAGTCCAACTTTACACACTGATGTCCAGAGTTAAATCCTCCATGATTGGGGTGGAGCTTAATGATGTTAATGTGCGTTAATGTCACTGTGTATTTACACCAATGACGTCACATCAAATTTCCCTGGTATAGGACGAGTACACTACACACAACCCTGCCCAAAGACCTCTCCTTGAGGGGTCAGTCGATACGATATCATCAGGATATGCAGGAGCCACTTCGATCTGTATTGTGATTCTGATCTCATAAACATCCTGCTATTAGAGTCGATATTAGACTAATAGACAAATAGAAAGATTTTACCATCTTATGTGTAGACATACATCACTTAAAAATGTATTTCTATCTATTTCTTCCTCCAACTTCAGAAACATGAGTGTTTAGATACGGTTTAACAACATACCAGACGTTTGGGTCACATGATTAGGGGTCCAAAACACTCAGGAACGAGGAACTAGAGGAGAATCATCAACTTCAGGACGAGGAGACTAACCCTGCTTCATCACACTGTAGATTGTTTAAATGTAACAGTACAACACACACACACACACACACACACACACACATTGTTCCTGTACATGTGTCTATCTAATTCCTGGGTGTGGTCCCTGGAGATCTGTCAGACCGGCCCGCAGGAGCCCGTGAGAGTGAGAGCCTGTTCTCCTGCACTCCTTCACTCTGTCTGACCTGGAAGTCGAGAGTTCGGGAGGCCGTGTGATGATATAAAGGCACGCGGGGAGGACGGTGTACTCCAGGGGTTCTGTTCTTTAAGCCGCGCCCCTCAGAGAGATATCAAAGTCATCTGCCGTCCTTTGAGCAGCTGCGCTTCAAACCCTGCCTCGATGCTGGAGATGAAATAAAACGCCGGGGTGTTGCGCCACATGTCACACTCTCGCTAGCTCGTGCGGGGTTTTGATCTGAGCAGAAATGTCACGCTGACCCGCTGCTTCCCTGCAGACTCCAGAGTTCTCCTACCTGCAGGTTTCAGGCTCGCTGTCGTGCTCCAGTTCAGACAAACTTACCCCGAAGTTTAAACCAAACTTTTTTGTTTAAAGTGCCGTGCTGAGAACCTCCAGGAACCAGAAACACCTTAAAGGAACATTTCTGTAAAATAGCATGTTTTCGAAAATCATAAAACCACCCTCAGAAAAACAGGTACGGGGGAGGGGTCATACTCGGGATGCTACGAAGCAGTCAGTGTGAACACAGCCTTTAGTGTCTGCATTAATTAGAGTGAATCACTTTCTTTCATTAATATAATAATATAATAAAAATAATAATTATTATCAATTAATACAAAGCAAGTGACTTTTATCAAATGTTCCTTAAATTGGTCCGGAACTGAAATAAATAAGTCATAATATACTTACAGTAATATAGAACATATATAGTACATATATAAAACTGCAGGAACTGATCAATACAGATGATTTATGATTAAGCCAATCAATCAATCAATCAATCAACTTTCACTAGAGTCAAATGAAAATCTAGAACACCATCATTCTTCCAAACCAACACAATTCTTCCACTCGGGGTGTGTAAACATTCTTCTAAACTATTTAAAAGTAAATTCATTCATATTCTGTGTGATAACGCGACGAGGCCCGATGTGAGTAATGTAAAAAATGAAAAGCGGTGGATGCGACACGTTCCCTGAGGGGGGGGAGTGCGAGTACGCATGCTTGTGATGTTCATCCTCACAGCCGCCGCGTGGACGGACGAGTGTTTACTGGACGCTCTGTACACACGGAACATCCGCCCACACACCTGACACGCTGCGTCTAAAACAATCTCAATCAATTAAACCCGACTCTTATGTAACATGTGGATGAGCACCGAGCAGAGTCGTACCAGATCGAGGACACGAACATAAACCTAATGAAGCTAATACTAATACAAGCTAATTAACCAGGAACATGCAGGAGTTTCTTACAAATGTACTGTAACGCTAACATGCAGCTTATTATCATTATTATTATTATTATCATCATTATTATTAGGGGTGCTCCGATTGATTGGTCGCCGATCATAATCGGCCGATCAGACGACGCAAAACTCGCGGGACCTTTTTTTTTTTCCTGCGCACTGCATCACTGTGCAGTAATGTATGTGTGACCAATAAAGGCTAACTAACTTAAAATAGCTTCACTGGTCTGACGATTCTACGTGTTGTGTGACAAAGACAATAGATTAGCAATCTGCAACCTGTGTAACAAGCCAATTTCACCAGATGGGAAGCACCCAAAGCATTTTAACACCACGAACCTCATCAGACGTTTGAAGGTTAGTCACGTGAAGGAACACGAGCAGTTTTCAAAGTTGGTTAGCGCTAAGAGCGCGGGCGAGTTCAGCAACTTGCCCGCCGCTGCTCGCTCAAGTGTCGGTAATATCCCTAGCTCACCTACGTGGTTTCGCTCGATAGCCACAAGTACTATCATGATTCACCGCGAGTTTTGCCGCTGTGATTACGTTTCCATCTTTCTGCGTGAAAAATTTAACATGTTTAATGAAAAATTTAACATGGCGGCCCTTGCAGAACTTCTGCCGACACATGTCCTACTTGTCTGTTATTTTATTTAATTTTATACAATCTACAAGAAAGTTGTATTTGTCAAGCTCTAAGATTTTCCCAATTACTAACCAAGCACAGGCTGCTATGTTTTAAGTTGACGTGTTGCACATGTTGCTTGCCAATAAATACAGTTGTCAATTCATGATATTCCTCTTATTGTAATTTCAATACTTAATTTACATTGTTGTTAGATATAGTTTAATAAATAATGCTACATGATAAGGCTTTGAGTAGACCCTGTAATCGGTGATCGGTATCGGGCGATACAGCTTTCAGTGATCGGAAATCGGTGATCGCCCCCAAAAATCCTGATCGGAGCACCCCTAATTATTATCATTATTATTATTATCAGCAGAAGTAGTAGTAATTCTGAGGGATCTGAGCCACCAGAGCCTCCTGAGGTGATATTATCATGATCGACTAAGTGTCGATTCCAAAACTCAGCAAACAGTTTGCTTGAACAGGTCAGCGTATGCAAACATATAGAAATGCAAAAAATTATAAAAAAAAAAAAAAACTCTTGTTCAAATCAGCGTGGCTGCATTGCCATACAAAAGAATCACAAATACCACAACACGTTTACTGTGTACATGAACCACAGCAATGCGCTTAGAAGCCGCTACAATCCTCAAGAAATACAAACAAAACTGCGAAACAGCATAGCTCAGTCCAAAAACAAAGCAGACTATGAAAACTGAACCTTCAAAGATGAATGGACAGATCAATGTGTGTTTATTCGTCCTGTGTGAACTTTAAAACCAGTTTATTATATGTTCCGAAACCGTGGCGATAATAAAAAGCAGTAATGTGAAGCGCCATAACATACGTTATGGGTTCTTAGAGAGGTGAGGGCGCAGAGGTATGAGCTAAAGTCTAAATGTTGAGTAAAAGTGATGTTATGATATTTAATAATCTAATTTAAAAGAATCTACTAATGCACTACTGTCTCAATGTAAACAAACACCTGCACCTATAGATATTAATTAGAAAAGATAAACTGAATAGTTTTACTGGGATTAGAATTCCGTTAAGCAGTACAGCGCAGGACTAAAGTGTGAAACCTTTGAACAAAGCTATGTGAGACATTAAAGCTAATTTGTTTTCAGTTCTATTTTACTAGAAAAAATATTGCAACCTTTTAGTTCATGTGAGGACTTTAATGTTTCTTTAGGACTTTTATTTTGACACATGTAATATGCAAAATCTGTAACTTCTGGTCATTTATGAGTAATTTTTTCTACTTTATTCCCTCTGCGTTCAGTTGTCCCTGTGCATTCCCTGCAGTGCAATGAGTTTATTTATTTAAATATGTCTGAACAGTTTGACTGCAAAAATGAGTTTTTATATTAATTTTTGAATATTTTTACATGTTAAAAAGCACACATGCTAAAATATCATGTCAAAATAGTTTATGAGTTACATCAGTGTGAACTTTGTATGATTTTTCAAAACTCTATAACTCCACCACCAACAGTTTTGTCATGATGGATAAATCAGCCTGCAGTTGTGCTTAAGGTTATTTAAGTGCGCAATTTAGTATTAATAATTTGCTGGTTGAGTTTTAATATAAAATAGAGGATGTCATGCTCCGGCTTTAATTGTGATTCAGTAGTGAGATAAAAAGTAGCAGCAGAAAATTTGATTAAAGGAAAAAATTGTTGAGACTCATGCAAACAAACACTCTTAAATAAACAGATTGTGAAGACCTGCAGTGTCCTGAGGTTATAACAGGATCCAGAAATCCCAATCAGGACACAGAGCAGATGCAGCAAATCCAACAGCTTCCCACACACATACCTCATGTGTCTTGTGTTGTCTTTAGAGTGCTATGATGTGATATCCCTGCTTCATTTTTAGTCTGTAATCTTACCAAATGCACCAAACCCAGGCCTAGTGACAGGAACATGGGGACGTACCATTTGAAAGTGAAACAGAAGGTTGCAGTACAAAATTCACTTCACCACAGTGATTACAGTCGTGTTCACACAACATCCAAATCATATACGGTCCTGTTTCACACCTGTAGTCCATCACTGCTGGGGTAACCTCCTGGTTTTCATTTCAACATTCTACACAAATCCATTTTACTCACTTTTGTGTGGCCGCTCAAGCTCAAGATTTGTTTTACTGATCACATGACAGAAAGACAGAAATCAGGCACAATGTGGTGTGTGTCAATCTAATACCTAGAAGTTTAAGTCGCTTAAAATAAAGATATGCAGGGCTTTTCAAATTAAACAGGTAATTATCAACAACCTCGTATTTCAGAAAATAATTATTTGCCGAAATAAGTAGAAATCTGAAAGTGGCCTTTTTTCTGCGTTGTTGATAAACACTCTCCTTTAAAACTCCTCTGTGCTTTCATTCCATTCCATCCCTTCTAACTACTTCTTTCTTTTAACCATTCACTGAGCTCTGATGTCATCAAAGTGCGCCTGCTATTTCCTGGTACACAATTTACAAAAATCCATTCATGGAAATGGTTCAAGATAATATATTTCCTGATTCTTTTAAGTTAAGGATATCAGCTGTGCACAACAATATGTAAAGTTTCTACACGTCCTATAAATAAAAATAGTAAAGGAATTGCCTTTATTTGTTGATTTATGTAGTATTTCATTTGCTGATTAAATAAGCAGTTTGTGTGTATACATAGTGTATTGTGTACACACTATATCACAGGAGTATTGCCTCGCCTGCCTTCACATGCATATGAACTTGAGTAACATCCGATTCTTAATCCATACTGTTTAATATGATGTTGGCCCCGCCCCTTTACAGCTATAACAGCATCAACTCTGCTGTGAAGGCTTTCCACAAGGTTTAGTGTGTTTATGGGAATTTTTAACCGTTCTTTCAGAAGAGCATTTGTGAGGTCAGACACTGATGTTGGATGAGAAGGCGTGGCTCGCAGTCTCCGCTCTTATTCATACCAAAGGTCTTCTATCGGGTTGAGGTCAGGACTCTGTGCAGGACAGTTAAACCTTGTGGAAAGCCTTCCCGGAAGAGTGGAAGCTGTTATAGCTGTAAAGGGTATTAAACATCATATTAAACCCTGTGGATTAAGAATTGGATGTTACTCAAGTCCATACCCATGTGACGGTAGGCGAGCCAATACTTTTGGCAATATACTATACAATATATACACTGTATAAGGCTAGGGTTCTAGGTTGTGGCCATGAGGTTCTGAGAAGCTGGGTTCGAGCCCTGCCATCCCAAGCTCAGATATAAAGAGATTTAATAGTCAGAGACGCGGACTATAATAATGTCAGGAAGGGCATCCGGCGTAAAACCTGTGCCAAGTTGTGTCAGATGGCGACCCCTTGAGAGGTGAAAGAAAGTTTTATATAAAAAATGTAAAAATATGTAAATAAAACATATATACGTTTTATTGGGTACTATTTAAGGTCTTAAACTAAGCATGCATATAGACGCCTAGAGTACAAAGCAATTTATGCCATTTAGGCATCAGGTTTCAGCAATGAAGCTCTCAGACTGTATGGGAAAGAAGAGATATAAATAAGGATGGAGAGAGGATGAAGTGGAAGAAAATAAACAGCTAACATCCTCCACATGTTCGCCTCATAGCAGCAGACAGACGGATGTTTTGTGAAAACCGATGAAGAGACAGAGACAGAGATGCTGTCTGAGGCCCTGTTCCCGTGATTCAGTACAAAATATTAGCAAATAAAAGCAGAACTCTGTCTCTCTTTCTCTCTCTCTCTTTCACTCACACACACTCACACATACACAGACACACACGGGCCTGTTTCCTGTTGCGTTATGCAACATGGAGGTTTTAATTTCTCCATTTGTAGAGAATCAGAGCATCAGAGTTTACTCATGCATGTGTGTCTCCAGCTGAGCTGAACTGGACCACGGCAACACAGCTTCATCACATCACGCTGTGAACCACAACACAGCTTCATCACATCACACCATCATCACATCACACTCTGAACCACAACACCATCACAGCTTCATCACCTCACACTCTTAATCACTACACGGTGTCATCACATGACAGCCTAATCACATCACACTCTGGACCACAACATAGCTTCATCACATCGCAGCTTCATCACTTCACAGCTTTATCACATCACATTCTAAACCAGAACACAGCAGCATCACAGTATTACAGTTCTGTAACACCAAGAACAAAACATCACCAAATCATGACATCAGAGAAATGCATCCATCAACATTACCATCACCGTCTTCAACACAGCATCACTCCATAACAAGAACAGAGATTCACCGCGCTATCACTCTGGCATCATGACCACCTCCTCACCACTTCATCATCAAAGCATCATCACAGCAGCAGTACCATCAAAACTTCACTTCATTGCCACATTATGACATCATCACTTCATCACTGCATCACATCATCATTCATTTCTCCATAACCATATCATCACTTCAAAGCTTCATCACAGCTTCATCACCACACACTATGAACTACAACCCAGCATCATCACGGTGCTACAGTATCACATCACACCACCATCAAAATATCACGGCGTCATGACATCAAACAAACCCCTCATTCTCCACCATCATATTCATCATCTTCAACACAGGATCACTCCATCAACATAACGTCATCACATCATCTTCACTACATCATAACTCCATGACCCCCCACTATACCCCATAATCACCATCAGAAGATCACCAAATTATCATCGCATCACTACAGCATTTCATACCAAGATCATAGAATCAACACACTGTCAATTTGGCATCATCACCACATCATCATCACTTCATTACAACAACATCATCACATGATCATCATAATCATCATCCTCAAAGCTTCCTCCATTACCACATCATGACATCATCACTTCATTACAGCGGTAGGTCATCACCTCATAACCCCATCACCATATTCTTACTCCATACTCACATCAGCATCACCTCATCACACCATCACATCCTTACCTCATCATTCTATCACCACATCATCACTTCATTACATCATCATCAGCTCATGACCCCATCACCACATCAAGACCTAATCACTGCATCACCACAGTATCAACACACCATTATATCATCACCATGACCACAGCATCACACCACCACCACCACAGCCTCATCACAACACAGATCCACTGGAGCATCACCGACTCAACACATCATCACACACCACCATATCACACACCATCACATCACACACTACCACCACCACATCATCACGCACCACCACCACATCACACATCACCACATCACACACCACCACATCACACACCACCACCACCAAATCATCACATAGTCACACACGATCATCTCATCATCCCATACCACCATTAAATCATCACATACCACCATCACATCATCATATACCCCACACCACATCACACAGCATCACATCACACAGCATCACATCACACACCATCACCACATCATCACGCACCACCACCACATCACACACCACCACCACATCACACACCACCACCAAATGACCATCACATAGTCACACACCATCATCACATCATCCCATACCACCATTAAATCATCACATACCACCATCACATCATCACACACCACCTTCCCCACATCATCACACATCACCACCACATCATCACATACCAGTGGAGCATCACAGAATCATCACACCATGTCATATAGCATCATCACATAAACGCATATCACCACCAGCACGTCATCACATACCAGTGGATCATCACACCATCATCATCATCATCCTCCTGGCCACACCGTACCACAGCATCACCCCAGAGAGCATGAAAGCCTCACCCCCTCCTCACCCCCTCTCCTCCCTGCACGCAGTCTCCATACCAGCGCCATGTTGGCGAGGTGAAGCTTTAAAGGTGCGCGAGGTAACAAACACACAGGGGAGTCTCAGTGTCCCCGGGTCTCAGTGTCCTGCAGCTGTGTGTTACGGAGCGTGTTTAACGTCACATCCTCCTGTCCCTCATCACCCCGACTAAACGTCTCCCCGTGTCCCGGCCCCTCTCCTCTCTGTCTCACCGCCGCGTACCTGGAGAAGAGCTGAGCGCAGAGGAAGAGCCTGAGGAAGAGCTCAGGGAGTGCCATCATCATCCTCATCCTCCTCATCGTCTTCATCACCACATCACCGTCAGCATCAGCATGTCCGTCTGCACACACTGCGCACACACACTCTCTCACACACTCACACACACACACACACAGACACGGACGCGTTTCCTCCTCCTCCTCCTCTTCCTCAGTCTGTGCTCTCACCGCGCGCTCCCGCTCCGAAAATGGCGGAAATGATGCGCGAAACGCAGCCGGAACACTCCAGTGTGTGTGAATGTGTGTGTGTGTGAATGCAGACTTAATTGTAGCGAGAGCCTGAGGAGGGGGGAGGCACGCGCGCGCTCCCGGAGCTCACCGCGAGAAGAAGAGGAAGGACACGTGCGCGCTCCCGTTAACCCCTTCTGCGTACGTGCGCGGGCACGAAGTGCCCCCCCCCCCTCTCTCTCTCTTTCTCTCTCTCTCGTTGGTGTGTGTGTGTGTGTGTGTGTGTGTGTGTGTAATGTAATTCCTGTAGAATGAACACAATATCCGGTCATCCAGTTTCCTCCCACAATCCAAAAACATATGGATTAGGCTAGGGTTAGACTAGATTAACAGATTAGGCTAATTGCTAATTGACTGGAGGCTCCAACACGGTCGGAAAAATGGGAATAAATTCAACAGTAATCACCAACGGTCTCCCGAGTCCCTAGTTGGACTACAAAGGTTCCTAAATGGATTGATGGATGGATGGATAATCCCCTGCTACATTAATGCACTTGTCCCAGTGTAGAAACGTAGAAAGTTTTCTCAGTGTGCCAATGTTGTCTGAAACGCAGGCCTCCCATGAACTACTTTAATGGCCCAAAATGTGGAAATCAGGTGTTCCACGCACTGAATGTTCACCCGAATGACTGCAGTGGGATCTGAGCCACCTCGGCCGGGATCGTCTTTCAAAGACGTGCAGCCTTCTTGGAAACGTTTGCACAGTTCAAATGTTTTTTTCTGTAAATATCATATTGTGTTTCATCACAAGTCCCGTTTTGACTTGAATGCCCCTTATAATAATAATAATAATAAAAAAAGTATTAGTCGTAGAAAAAGAAGAAGAATCAGAGATAGGAAGTAATTAAGGATGATTCCAAGGACCCCTGAGTGGCTAGGTGTCCATAATAATACTATGGCAGTTGAAAAGTGTTTGCATTGTTAAGGTGGGGGGCCAGTACATTAGGCTTTCCAGGGCCCGGATCTTTAATAGCAATCCTGATAATAATAATAATAATAATAATAATAATAATAATAATAATAATAATATATAAAAGTATAAAAAAGTCACTACAGCAGTTAAAAATTCAGTTATACTGTAGTTATATCATTTTCCTGTGCTCCTAAAAAAATTTTTTGGTTTTATTAATTTTATATCAGTAACTTTTCCAAGTCTAGTTTATCAAATGTAATAATATTATTGGTACTGACTAATCATCTATTCAGATTAATCCTGTAGGTTGCAGGGGGGTCTGGAGCTTAACCCATGAGGCGGGGTACACCCAGGAGACACACACTCACCCAGACACTACGAGTCAATATGAGAACACTGATCAGCCTAATCCACATGTCTTTGGACTGTGGGAGGAAACCCACCAGGCATGGGGAGAACATGCAAACTCCACACGCACAGAGACGGGAATCAAACCCGGACTCTGGTGGAGCAAGGCAACAGTGCTCATCACTACACCTCCGTGTCGCTTTAGTGTTATTAATATTTACCTAAAATTCTCAATATTTTATTGCAGCAATAAAAACTGTTTGCAGTGTACACGAGTTAAGCTTCATTTATACTTGTAGAAAAAGAAAACATATAAGAACACAGACATGCTGCTAAACTACTGACTCCTGACTGAGCATCTGCACATGACACATTCACACGTTCACTGATTTCCAGCTGCAGGAGCATAATAAGATCAACCCCCACAGAGAGAGACAGAGGGAGAGAGAGAGAGACAGAGACACAGAGAGAGAGACAGAGAGAGGGAGAGACAAAGAGAGAGAGAGACAGTGAGAGAGACAGAGAGAGGGAGAGACAAAGAGAGAGAGAGAGAGACAGAGTGAGAGAGAGAGAGAGAGAGAGAGAGAGAGGGAGAGAGAGACACACACACAGGGAGAGAGAGACACAGGGAGAGAGAGAGAGAGACACAGAGAGAGAGAGAGAGAGAGAGACACACGCACACAGAGACAGGGAGAGAGAGAGTTAGCGTTTAGCGACAGCTGCAGTGGCTTTGTTCACAAGTTACTGTGGCGTTTTCAGCTCTGTAGGAAGCGGGGAAGCACATTCAGCTGATCGAGCAGCGCTGTGACAATAACACTTAAAGTTGCTCATTAGTGAGACCAGCTGAGATTAGAGATGTGCGTCACGACTGGGAGAAGAAGATGAAGAAGAAGAAGGTCACATGATTAGGAGGGTGTAGAAGCTCACAGGATAAATACATTTTAAAGGCGAATTTACTTGTATTTAACTTATGTGCATGTGTGAACAAGATGACTTCCTCAGAAATTAATGCTACATATGTGTGCAGTACACAGTGTGATCAGTGGGGGCAGCATCTCCCATCTTGTCTGCACCTGAATATAGACTAGATTAGCACTGCGTCTTAAAATCGCAGACTTGTCGATTACTCTAGAGCGTTATTGAGCAATGATGATGACCATCTTCACTTCTGCTGTTAGTGTTTGTGATTTAATGCCCTCTCATCTCACAGACAGATGTTTTATAAACACAGATGTTTCCTTCAGGAGTGTATGCATTAGTAACGACTGTTAATTGGCACATATTGAGCAAAACACAAATTAGAAGTCAAAAGGCTTTTATTGTTATTGTGCCCATAAACAGCAGTACAGGACACGGTAACACGAGACCAGGCTCCTGCAGGACCACGTTACTCCATGAAACATCACACACATCCCTAAACACTTACAATAAACAGTACAATATATAAAATATGTGTGGGTCAGTCCAGGGCCCGGATTTTGAAGAGTCTGATGGCTTGTGGGAAGAAACTGTTGCACAGCCCGGTTGTGTGTCCAGGAGGCTTTGGTCCCTTTTTCCAGATGGCAGAAGGATAAGCAGTGTGTGGGTGTGTGTGTGGGGTGTGTGTGTGTGTGTGTGGACATCCAAAATGCTGGTGGCATTGCGGATGCAGTGTGTGGTGTAAATATCTGTGATGGAAGAGAGAGAACTCCTGATGATCTTCTCACTGTCCTCTGCAGTGTCCTGAGATTCAGACAGCTCCTCAGGATGTGCACTCCAGTCCCTCTTTAGGACGTGGTGAGGATGTTCGTCAGGCTTCTCACACAGCAGAGACGCTCCAGTGCTTTCCGGGTCATGAAACTGGTGGACAAGTTGAGGTTTTCTTCCAGGTGAGCGTCAAGGAATTTCCTGTTGTTCATGATCTGTTGATGTTGAGTGGCGTGTGGTCAGTCGGTGCTCTAATGAACATCACTTTAGTTTGTCCACACTCAGAGACAGTTTGTTGGTTCTGCACCAGTCCATTAACCATTCCACGTCCTCACAGAAGCCCTCAGGTCTCAGGTTTCCATACGATTTGATTACACTGTCTATTGTTTTATTCAATATTGTTTTAATATTATTTACTTCTCAATGTTATTAATTTATCTTGTTTAAATTTTGGCTTGTGACCCTGAGTGACTAGAAAGGCATCTATATAAATCAAACGCATTATTATTATTATGAAATTAATTTACCCCCAAACAAAATCACAACATGAAGACAGTTCCAGATTTTTATTTCACAAAATATGATTCAGTTCTCTACAACTTCTGTTTTTTTTTTTTTATTAACCAGTGATTTAGTTGTATGATTTAATAATTTAACATAGATTATTCAATATAAACACTGTCGCATACAATCATATTTTTTATTATTCTTGCTGTTGGAATGAGCTCTGAGCCTCGTAAATATCCGTAAATATCGTTATGTAAATAAAAATATAAAGAGAGTGTAGAGGAGGAGAGATTCTGCGTGTGCTGATATGCCTAAATTCAGTTTTATTGGACAAAAATGATGGTAAATGAAGTAAAACTGGGCAGAAATGTGTAACAAGGGCCTCACCACACACACACACACACACACACATACACACACACACACACACACACACACACACACACACACACACACACACACACACACACACACACACTAAAGATCTCCATCAGCAGTATTACATCAGTCCGAGGTGTGATTTATTGCATCAGCCACCAATGAGTGAGAAAAATCTCCCACACGCAGAACTCACGCAATCAGCAGTCACACACACACACACACACACACACACACACACACACACACATACACACACATGCCTCAACCCAAAAACAAAAAGTCAAATGGTTATAATTGCTGCTCCAGGTCGAGACTGTGCTGTGTGTTCCGCGTTTCTGTTCAGCTGTTTAACATCAGGAAACAACACGTCTACAGATAGACCTGGTTCTCACACACACACACACACACACACACACACACACACACACACACACACACATTTAGTTGTTTATTACCACAGTTTTAGTCTTTCTAACTCTTATTATAAACAGTTTCTTCAATACCCAATCCATTTTCTTCTTATCCTGTTCTATAAATGATCTACAGCAACGTTAATACGGCACATTAGAGCTCAGGAGGAAGGAGCAGGGATGGTTTGTGCCTCTGGTGCGCATACATAGCTAGCACAGTTTGCAGTAAGCTGATCTAATCTGAGAATGAAGCTGTGCATGCGGCGCGTCAATCACACGGCACATACTCACACTGATTATTTCATTTATGTTTAACTTGTTTCTGCAGAGGAGAGACACTGTATTTACACAGAGCAGAACGGCATTCACGTGCAGGGCCTCCGGGGGGGCGCTAAGGTGTCTGGCACCAAGACATTGGCAGCGGATCCTTTGGGTGCTGCGACCTGTGGGGCGGGGCCTCCGTGAATCGGACTTGTTTGTCTGGTGCGACCCACGAGGCTCGATCGGAATTAGGATCCGGGGAGTTTGGAGGCAGGGCCGGGGGCCTTGGGCTCTTTGACCACTGGGCCTAGTGCGTGGTGGCTGTGGTGCACTGGGTGTTCTGGTGGCTTTCTTTCATGAACAGCATTGATGTTTTTCAGTGCTGCATCAGTGTTTCTGCGGTTAGACTGGTCGAGCTAGCCTTTGGTCCTCACCGGCGTGGGTGGGCCTTGGGTGCCCCTGATCCTGTCACCATTCACTTCTGTATAACTGAACATCAGTGTTAATGTGTTAATCACATGGCTGAGCGATGTATACTGTACTGTAAACAACAACTACTGTTTTTATCGTAAGTAAAAAAGAACACTGGACAAGCCATGCCCTCCTGAGATAAACTACAAGCAGCGGTACAAGACATCTCATCTTCAACAAAGTGCCAAATGTACTCAGCCAAAACACAGAACTGGTGCTGATCTAATTTTTTTATTTTATACCTATAATACAGAAGATGTGTGTGAGCCAGAGAAGCTCCTTCTGAAGTTCATGCTACATGGAAGTGACCCAGCTCGCTCCCCTAAATATTTAAAGTAATTAACTTTTCAGAGTTATATTGTCTCGCTTCCTACAATAATCATTTAAAACACAAATTATTCATATTTCATTATGAGTATTGATACTAAAATTGGTATAAACCTCTAGAAGCATTTGACCTGTAAAAAAGGTAAGTCGAGTCCAACACACAGCTGCACGGTCGGCTTAGTGATCAGCACTGTGTGGCCTCGCACCCCCTGGGTCTCCTCGTGTTTAGTGGGTTTCCTCCGGGTACTCCAGTTTCTTTCCACAGTCCAAAGACAAGCAGATTAGACTGACTGGCGTTCTCATATTACCCGTAGTGTAAGTGACTAAAGTAATCATACAGAGTAGCTCAAAGTTGTGGAGTTGTGTGTTGGATGGAACATGGATGGCCCAAAATGCCAAAAAATACCAAGGCTCAATCTACAAAGCTGGAAACGAATAACAACATCACAATAACAACATCACAAAAACAACATCACAAAAACAACATCACAATATCAACATCACAATAACAACATCAATACTAACATCACAATAACAACATCACAATAACAACATCAGATTAACATCACAATAACAACATCACAATAACAACATCACAATAACAACAGCACAATATCAAGTCAAGTCAAGTCAAGTAGGATTTATTGTCATTCCAACCATATACAGTTCAGTACACAGTGAAACGAAACAACGTTCCTCCAGGACCAAGGTGCTACATACATGCAGACGACATAAATTAACAGACAACATAAATTAGAAACGCAGATTTTACATTTTTAAGTTAACCTAAGCTATCAATTTTTATACTAGAAGAGACAACACTGGACAACAACGTGCATGTGCAATTGTGCAAACACGTAACACAACAATGTAACACGTTTCAGTACTGAAATACCTTTTCTTCCATGATGAGGTATTTGTTGAGGTAGTGAGAAAGAAAAACAGCAGTAAACAATTGACATTGTGTCAAAAATATTTTTGTGCAAATAGCAGAGTGTATGATGAGGTATGAGATGAGGTAGTGGGAAAAAAACAAAAAAACCAGCAGTAGACAATTTACATTGTGTCAGAAATATTTTTGTGCAAATAGCAGAGTGAGATAAATAGTGTGCAAATATTGCAAATAGTATATCAGGTAGGTGGGTATGAACACATTTAGATGGTTGTAGATCAGTGCGATTGTGCATGTGTGTGTTTGTCAGTCCAGTCCTGATGTTATTTAGTTCATCTGAGAGATTTGTGTATCAACATCACGATAACAACATCACAATAACATCACAATAACATCACAATAACAACATAACAATAACATCACAATAACAACATAACAAAAACAACATCACAATTTGTTACACTTTAGCATGATACTGTGGGGGTGTGTTTACTTCTTGCACATCTGCGTATCTAATCATTGAAATCATTTCTCAGACTGTTTCTCCGGCTTGGTTTAAAGCTCCTCCTGATCTGATCTGATCTGATGTGTTCTGACACCCATGCATCATCAGGTAATCTAATAAACACACTCACAATTCCACATGATAAACTGCATCATCGTGCACCTTCCAGACATGTGTGTGTGTGTGTGTGTGTGTGTGTGTGTGTGTGTGTGTGTGTGCGTGTGTGTGTGTGTGTGTGTGTGTGTGTGAGTGTGTGTGTGTGTGTTGCGTGTACCGAAAGCGGCGTGAGTCTCACACGTTAATAACGTCCGTGTTGTTATTGCCTCACACACGCCTCAGAGGCCCGGAGAGAGTTTCTCATTCTTCTGCTTCAGGATGAAAAATGAATCATCTCTTTGTTCTTCCCACTCGGACCAGGGGATCATCACCGGCCCGGCTGTGGGCTGGCGTCAGGAGCGGCACTCGAACGCGGTCAGAGCCGGTTTCAGAAATGTCTAATAAAATTAATTTATTGGGTATTACAACAACCAATAAAAATTAATAATAGTGTTAAATCTCTTCTTTGTGTTCTTCGTCATTTGTCTGATTAAAATGTTTTTTTATTAAACAAACACTTTAATATTTACAACCTGTTCATTGCAACCCTTCAAGTAGAAAACAAGTAGCAATGAAGTTATAAAATGTTAGAATTTATTTAAAAAGTTATAAATAAAACAATTATATAAAATAATGACTACACACAATAATTCACAGTTTCTCCTCAAACAACCAAAGGAACAGATTTTTGTAAATAATTATGAGGGGCCGTGTGGTGGTGCACGTTGGTATCACACCTCCAGGGTCGAGGGTTCGATTCCCACCTCAGGGTCCGTTTCCAGGGTGTACCCCACCTTGTACCCTAAATCTCCTGGTGTCATGCACACTCGCTCCGCGACCGGCACGAGGACCCGGAAGTAAGCCGGTCGCGCTTTCAGAAAGCATGAAAGGAAACAAGATGGCGCTTAACATCGCTCAGTCATTGAGTCCATTCATGCCTTCGCTATCGCTTCACCAACTATTTCGTGAGTACTCACCTATTCAGATCGCTTCCTTGATTGAGTGTGTGCTGACAGAACGCGGGTTTATTTGTGTAGATCCTTGCTCTTTGTGTAAGAGAGTTCTAAGAGTAAACGCGTGGTTATCCTGCCTGCTCGCGCTGCTTCCGTGTTTGGGTTTACTGTCCACGCAACACGGGCTAACTGCTACGGCTACTCTGTTCAACCCTCGTTTGCTCGTGACAGAATGACTGAGCCCAAAGCAGTAAACCCAGCGGAGTTTGCTCGCCTCTGCGCTGTGGTTGACCAGCATGCCGAGCTGATCAATGAGCTCTGTGGTGAAGTCGTGTCTCTCCGAAAGGAGCTCCAAGACGTCGCGGTTTTTGCGCCGCGAGGTGGCGGATCTGTGGCAGGAGAACGTGACCCTCCGCGAGGCGGCTGTTCAGTCGGCTGTTGCCACACCCCCCGCAGCGGCGGCCCCCTCCCCCCCTCTGACATTTTCATTGCTTTACCAGATACGTGGGATGGCACGGATGGAAAGTGCAGTGTGTTTTTAACAGCATTAGATCTTGTGTTTGAGTTCAATTCCACCAGGTACTCCACAGACCGACTGCGCGTTGCACTTCTCATCTCATTGCTATCTGGGCAGGCAGCTGAGAGAGCCACGGTGGTTCTCAGGTCAGATTCAGACACAGCCTATTCATACG
Source organism: Clarias magur (assembly GCA_013621035.1). Taxonomy (NCBI): domain Eukaryota; kingdom Metazoa; phylum Chordata; class Actinopteri; order Siluriformes; family Clariidae; genus Clarias; species Clarias magur. The sequence goes on from QNUK01000359.1 coordinate 166,962, forward strand.
GAGAATTCACCCGCCAACTCAAACTGACCTTCGAACATCCTGCTGCTGAGGTGGAGACCGACAGCAAATTGTACCATCTGCGGCAGGGTGGGTCGTCCGTGAGCCGCTACGCCGCGGATTTCTGTACCCTCGCCGTGTAGCACACCTGGGGGGACTACAAAGGACTGGTTTCTTGCATCAAGGACAAGCTCGCCGGACGAGAGCTTCCAGCTAAACTGGAGGGATTGGTTCAGCTCGCCCTCCGGATTGACCAGCGCCTGCTCGCTCATCCGAAGCCAGCCCCCCGAACCCTGCCACCCATCACGCCCCTTTTTTCACATTCCACGCCCCGATCACCAGCTTTCACCACCACCACTAGGGTGGTGGGCCAAGAGATTAGGGGTGGAGACTGAGGCGTTATCCCAGCCGGTTCGAGTGACGTCCGTCGAGAATCGGCCCCTTTCCTCGAGCCCTATCACCACCCAGTCTCGGCCCATCACCCTCACCATTGACCAACACGACGAGGAGATCCGCTTCCACCTCACCTCCATTTCCTCATCACCCATCATCCTAGGATACCCCTGGTTACTCCAGCATGATCCTCTCATCTCCTGGTCTCAAAACCGGATCCTACAATGGGGCCCGACCTGCCTCGAACTCTGCCTACAGGCGCCGGCTGGGACGTGCTCTAGGGAGTCCGAGGCCCCCGATGTCGACACCAACGCCATCCCTTCAGCATATCGTGACCTGGCTGAGGTCTTTTGTAAAAGACGTGCTAACCACCTCCCTCCGCATCGCCCCTATGACCTGGCGATTGAGATCCAGCCAGGCTCCACTCCATCGCGTGGCCGTCTATACTCTCTCTCTTCCACCGAGATGCGGGCGATGGAGGAGTATGTGTACTCCGCTCTCCGTCAGGGTACCATCCGACCCTCTTCCTCGCCCGCTGCCGCGGGGTTTTTCTTTGTAAAGAAGAGTTCGGGCGAATTACGTCCATGTGTCCACTACCGGGGTTAAACAACATCACCCTAAAAAAACGACACCCGCTGCCGCTTACCAACTCAGCCCTGAACGCCCTCTCTGGTGCCACCATTTTCTCAAAGTTGGACCTCCGGAGCGCCTACAACTTGGTGCGTATCAGAGAGGGCGATGAGTGGAAGACGGCCTTCATCACCCCTACTGGACACTATGAGAGTTTGGTCATCCCATTTGGACTCTGTAACGCTCCCGCAGCTTTCCAGCAGTTCATCAATGATGTTCTCCTGGACATGTTGGGAAAGTGGGTATTTGTCTACCTAGACGATATACTCATTTACTCCTGTACTGCCGAAGAACACATCCGACACGTCAGGGCAGTTCTTAAGAGATTGCTGGCCCACCGACTGTACTGTAAGCTGGAGAAGTGCGCTTTTCACAAGCGCTCCACCACGTTCCTGGGTTTTGTCATCTCGTCCCAGGGTGTGGCCATGGACCCGCAGAAACTGGAAGCTGTACGTCATTGGCCCCTACCCAAGACTCTCAGGCAGCTTCAACGGTTTCTCGGGTTTGCGAACTTCTATCGTCGCTTTATCCGGGGCTACAGCACAGTCGCAGCACCCCTGACCGCATTGACTCGCCCCTCATCTCGTCACTTCCAACTCGACTCCACGGCCATCAACGCCTTCTCCAAACTCTGCCATCGATTCACCAGCGCTCCGATTCTCCTCCATCCAGATGCCGATCAACCATTCGTTGTGGAGGTGGACGCTGGGGCGGTTCTCTCCCAGCGGGGTCCAGACCAGAAACTACACCCTTGTAGTTTCTTCTCCAAAAAATTTAACCCCACTCAGCAGTGATACGGGGTGGGGGACCGCGAGCTGCTGGCCATAAAGTGGGCATTGGAAGAATGGCGACACTGGCTCCAGGGTGCCAGAGAACCATTTATCGTCTGGACCGACCACCAAAACCTCAGCTCCATCAAAACACTTAAACAACTCAACCCCAGGCAGGCGCGGTGGGCTCTCTTTTTCAAGCATTCCAATTTCCATCTATCCTACCGTCCGGGGTCAAAAAAACACCAAAGCCGACGCCCTCTCCTGACAACATGAGGGGGATCATGAGTCACCCTCTTAGATCATCGCGCCACTCCGTTGGGACCTGGAGACGAGGGTCTGCCAGGCGCAAGCCACGGAGACCGAACCGGCAGGTGCGCCACCTGGACGACTTTTTGTTCCAAGGACCGTCAAAGCCGACGTCATTAAATGGGGCCATTCTTCACAGCTGTCGGGGCACCCAGGCACACAACGCACCCTTCAATATATCCAGCGCGCCTTCTGGTGGCCCTCCATGGCCAAGGACGTCAAGAAGTTCATTCGGGCGTGCCGAGTGTGCGCCAGGGCCAAGACCTCTAACCAACTGACACCGGGGGAACTCCAACCACTCCCAGTTCCCCGTCGACCCTGGACACACATTGCCGTCGACTTCATCACGGGCCTGCCGGTATCCGAAGGGAAGAGCGTCATCATGACGATAATAGATCGGTTCTCCAAAGCTGTGCACCTGGTGGCCCTTCCCGGACTTCCGTCAGCCAAAGGGACAGCCGAGCTGATTTTAGAGCACGTAGTCCATCTGCATGGATTCCAAAAGGACATCGTCTCGGACAGGGGGCCCCTGTTCACTGCACGGTTCTGGAAGGCCTTCTGCCGTCTGATCAATTCTACCTGCAGTCTCTCCTCAGGCTATCACCCCCAAACAAATGGTCAGACAGAACGGGCCAACCAACAACTGGAGCGCTACCTGAGGTGCTTTGTTGCCGACCGTCAGCGCTCCTGGGCTCGCTATCTCATTTGGGCGGAGCTCTCCCACAACCTCCACGTCTCCTCCGCCACGAAGCTGAGTCCATTTGAGGTATGCCAGGGTTTCCAACCTCCGATGTTCTAACATCAAGAACCGGAGGTCGAAGTACGCTCAGCCCAACAGTTGGTCCGAAGATGTCAGCGGTCCTGGACTCAAGCCAAGGAGGCCATTCAACAAGCCAATACCCTCTACACCTCACAACATCGCCATCGACGATTGTACCACACAGGTGACAAGGTATGGCTCTCCACCAAAAATCTAAACTTTCATACAGAGTCCAAAAAACTTGCCTAGATTCATCGGTCCATATAGCATCACCCTCCGTGTCAACCCTGTCACCTATCGGCTCCAGCTGCCTGCGGTGCTCCGGATTCACCCAGTATTCCACACCTCTCAGCTCAAACTCTTCATCACGTCCCCAATGGTTACACCCGCCCACCCCACTCCTCCTCCCCGAATCATCGAGGGTAGTCCCGCTTACACGGTACGCCGGATCCTCGACTCGCGCCCTCGGGGCAGAGGTACACAGTACCTGGTTGACTGGGAGGGCTACGGCCCCGAGGAACGGTCTTGGATTCCGGCCTGGTTCGTCCTGGACCCCGAGCTCATACGGGACTATCGTCGTCGGGTATCCGCCATGCCAGGACCATCAAGAGTCGGTCCTGGACAGGGGGGTACTGTCATGCACATTCGCTTTCAGAAAGCATAAAAGGAAACAAGGTGGCGCTTAACATCGCTCAGTCATTGAGTTCATTCATGCCTTCGCTATCGCTTCACCAACTATTTCGTGAGTACTCACCTATTCAGATCGCCTCCTTGATTGAATGTGTGTTGCCAGAACGCGGGTTTATTTGTGTAGATCCTTGCTCTTTGTGTAAGAGTTTGAGTTTTAAGAGTAAACGCGTGGTTATCCTGCCTGCTCGCGCTGCTTCCGCGTTTGGGTTTACCGTCCACCTACTGTTCATCCCTGTGTTCATCCCTCGTGACACCTGGGATAGTTTTCGGGCCTGTTCCACGTGAAGGGCCACCCTTCAGTTTTACACTGGAACTCTCGACACGACATTAAAATGTTAAAATGTATAAATTGCAGGAAACTTACACACATAGATTTTTCTTTCTATCTATTGTAATTTTATACACATTATACTCATTATACTCATTATACATTCATGATGTACAATATGAGGGAACGACTGTTTATAGCTGCTACAATGTAAATTAAAATATCTCTTCATTAAATAAACCTTTTGTTATTGTCAAGAATGCTCTTGCAGTGGTTTTAGAATTACAGTGCACACACACACCACACACACACACTTTACTCTCGCATGTCCAATTGTGCCACCAGTGAGATGAAGGAAGGCCCATGGGTGCGACCGAGGAACCTGTGAATGAGCTTCGTGTCTCTTTTTAATAGCTATAACACTTATTTTTGTAATGCAATTAGTGTGTGTGTGTGTGTGTGTGTGTGTGTGTGTGTGTGTGTGTGGTGTCACAGGAGTCACATTAACGTAGTAATTAGTAAGAATGGATTATTTAGTGTCGCGTCAGGAACTGTAAATGTGGTGTAATTAATTTAAAGCCTAATGTGTGTTGAGAGAAGTGTGTTTGAAACAAGAGAGAAAAAGAAAGGTGAGAGAGGGACGGAGAGAGAGAGAGAGAGAGAGAGGAAGGGAGAGAGAGAGGGAGCGAGATAGAGAGACAGAGAGAGGGAGAGAGAGACAGAGAGAGAGAGGGGGAGAGGGGGGAGGGAGGGATGGAGTTCCACCTTAAAGAGAAACTTTATAACCTTACAACAGAGTGTTTCTCTATAAGATGGAGTTCAAAGTTCTTTTTCTTATGAAAGCTAAGAACGTTTAATTATCCACTGAGCACTTCACACACACACACACACACACACACACACACACACACACACACACACACACACACACACAAATCCTCCTCTCACCAACATGGATAGCCAATGGGGAACTTAAGATTCAACAACACTTGAGATTAATGTTACCCCAAAGTGTGTGTGTGTGTGTGTGTGTGTGTATTCATGATTCAGCTGAAATACCCGTCAGATCATGCAATCATCACGTCCCCCTGTTTCACTCCTCTTCTGAAAGTGCCATCTTCTGCTATGAGGTCACATTAGGAGGAAATCTAATTTGCTTGCTTAAGAAAATGTTTCTCTTCCTAGTCGTTCTCATACTGGAGAACACTCGAATGTGTAAAAATGACTCAAAAGTGAATTTTCCTTAATTGCTCCCCTTTATTGCAATTAACCACAGATGACTGAATGATTAATTATGTACCTTTTAATGAATTCAAAGTCCTGCTATAAAACTAATTTGAGTCAATTAAGAATTTTTTTTTAAAAGAGTTAGTTCAGTGGCCTTGCACTTCCAGGGTCGAGTTTTCGCGTCCCATCTCGAGTCTGTGTGTGTGGAGTTTGCATGTTCTCCCCGTGCTTGGTGGGTTTCCTCTGGGTGCTTCAATTTCCTCCCAGAGTCCAAAGACATGCAGATTAGGCTGACTGGCATTCCCAAACTGCTCGGAGTGTGCATGTGCTTGTTCCCTGTGATAGGTTGGCACCCTGTCCAGGCTTTACATCATCTCGTGTAGGCTCCAGTCCCCTGCGACCCTGTGCACAGGATAAGTGCTATAGAGAGTGAATTAGTAAGATAAAGCTAGTCTGAATATCATCTGATTTACTACAACCCTAGTTAGAGTATTAGCTAGCTTACATCAATGCTATGCACTCAAATATTTGAGCAACAATATTTTGAGCATTTTGCCATAAAAAAAACAAACAAACAAACAAACATATTTTTAAAATATTACCCAATTTGCTACAATGCCAGTTTTAGTGTTAGCAGATTACAACACTTCGTTAGAGGATTAGAATATTCAAATATGAGTTTAAGCATTATGAGGTTAACTACAACACTACGGATCATATTAGCCGATGTTCTACAATGCTAGTTAGACCATTAGCCAATTTGCTACAGCATTAGTTTGTATATTATCCAGTTAACAATGCTAGTTAGATTATTAGCTGTTTTTCTACAATGCTAGTTTGTTTGGAATTAGTAACTGCTTTCTTTCATGTGATTTCTGGTATTTTATTCTCCTGAACATTAGCCATGTGGCACTCCTTCTACATTAAGATGTGTGCTTGATACACTGCAAATTCAAAAAACTCCTTTTTCTTGTCCTGAATCATGTAAGATTGAAATGTTCTGACAGGATATTATTTGTCTTTGTTGTTGTCCATTACTGAATTTTATACAGAATCTATCCCTCGATGCTCTTTAACATCATGCACTGCGTCCTTGTAACAGTAAATTTAAAACTAAAGAGAGTCATGTTACAGCTTATTATATCTGAAAAGAAATCTTTCATTCTTTTTCCATTGTGAAAAAGTGTGCTTTTATTTAAATTCAAGAGAATAAGAAAGTATTCAAAGCAAGAGCATTGTGAACTGGAGGTTTAGGTGAAGAGATTGTGAAGAGAGAGACAGACGGGAGAGAGAGAGAGAGAGAGAGACTGCATGAGACACTGAACTTTTAAGGAGGATGGTGTCAGTGTTGAGCAGTGGTGGGGGAATCACGAACATCAGACCTGAGAAATGTACCAGGGAAGAGGGAGCGCTTTTGTTTTGCTGTCCATAGGCCAGCAGAGATCACATACACCCTGAAACCACCTGAGGAAGCCACTCTCCTGTGGTGGGATTTTATACTCTCCCGACTCTAGCTGTGCTGTACTGCCTCACCGCATTGCCACGTGCCCCAGGCTTTCCAGAATGATGGGCCTGAACCAGAGCTGTTCTTTCAGCACCATGTTGGCAAACGAGGTCCCGCTGTAACAGCACTCCCCCCACAACTCCGAGCCATCTGCTGGTGAGGCACACATGTTGTGAGTTTTTTACAGTCCATCTATATTCCCATATTATGCTCCAGCCTGGTGTTTAACCTAGAAAAAGTCTTGCTGTGAAATGAATCAACAGGTTGTGCAGGTTATTAAGGTCCTTGGCCCTCACTGTTCATTCCAGAATGGCATGGTCTGTCACCAACCCACAGGGTACAAGGTAGCATTTCAATTCTTTCGTTCTTTACTATATGGTAAGTGGCTTCATACTCTTCGGCTGGCGCGAGTTTCATACTGACATACAAGAGTACACAAATTTCTCACATTTCTGGGAAAACACCACGTCCAGACTTCCAGACAAATGAAAGGGCAGTTAAAATATGGAATTTTTAGGATGGAAAAACTGGTAAAGTCTTGCTTTCATGCCTGGAAATGCCCACTCTGCATTCTTAATCTAGTTTACACTATCTGGCTGCCCTTTTTGGTGAGATCTAAGAGTGAAGTGGAGCTACAGAGAAGTTATTTTTGAAAGGCCCACAGTACCCCACTAACAAGGCATGTACATGTCATGCACACTTGTAACACGACCGGCACTAGGACCCGGAAGTAATACGGTCGCGTTTCAGGAAGCATAAACGGAAACAAGATGGCGCTTCACATCGCTCAGACATTGAGTTCGCCCATGCCTTGTCTGACGCTTCGCCGACTATTCAGTGAGTACTCACCAATTCGAGTTGTTTCTTTGATTGAGTATGTGTTGCTAGAACGCGGATTTATTTGTGTAGATCCTAGCTCTTCGTGTAAGAGAATTCTTAGACAAATCGCGTGGTTATCCTGCCTACTCGCATTGCTTCTGCGTTTGGGGTTACCATCCACACTACATGGGCTAACTGCTAAGGCTTCTGTGCTTACCCTCCGATAGCTCGTGACAGAATGACTGAGCCTAAAGCAGTAAACCCAGTGGAGTTTGCTCGCCTCTGTGATGTGGTTGACCAGCATGCTGAGCTGATTAATAAGCTCCGTGGGGAAGTCGCGTCTCTCCGAGAGGAGCTCCAAGACATCGCGGCTTTGCGCCACGAGGTGGCAGAGCTACGGCAGCAGAACACGATCCTCCGCGGAGCGACTACTCACTCGGTTGTTGCCACGCCCATCGCAGTGCACCGCCACCCCCCCTTCTGATGTTTTCATAGCACAGGTGGGAAGTGCAGTGTCTTTCTAACCGCATTGGATCTTGTGTTTGAGTTTAATTCCATCCAAATACTCCACAGACCAACTGCGCGTTGCGCTTCTCGTCTCATTGCTATCCAGGCAGGCAGTTGAATGGGCCACGGCGGTCCTCACATCAGATTCAGACATGGCCTACTCATATGAAGAGTTCACCCGTCAACTGAAACTAACATTTGAACATCCTACTGCTGAGGTGGAGACCGACACCAAATTATATCATCTGCGGCAAGGAGGGTTGTCAGTGAGTCGCTACACAGCGGATTTTGATACTCTCGCCGTGCAGACCACCTGGGGAGACGCTGCCCTCTGGATGGCCTACTACGAGGGACTGGTCTCACGGATCAAAGATGAACCACGCTGCCACGCTGGAAGGACTGATTCAGCTCGCCCTCTGCATTGACCAACGCCTGCTCTCTCGTCCGAGGCCAGCCCCCCGAACCCTGCCGCCCACTATGTCACCTTCATACTCTCACGCCCTGGTTCCTGAGATTCGTCCCACCTTCACCACCACCACCATGGCACACGTCGGATCTCCACCGTGGTTAATACCGGAGCCGGGGAACCTATGCAACTACAACGCACCTCCTTGACATCTGCAGAACGGGAACAATGCTTCAGAGCACCTACTGTGGGTCAGCGACGCACCACAGGGTCCTCTGCCCACTTTGCCCAGGAAACGCTCAGCTTTCCACCTCTCGGTCATGACACCCAATAATTCCCTTCTCACAGTCCAAGTACACCTCCGGTTTGGCCACAAATGGGTCGGAAGTATTGCATTCATCGACTTTATTGACTCTTCGTTTGTGTTCTAGGCAGTCCAAGGCACCCGATGTCGACACCAACGCCATCCCCATCTTCAGCAAGAGTGAAGCCACACACCTTCCTCCTCATCACCCCTATGACCTGACGATCGAACTTCAGCCGGGCTCGGTCCCCCCCCCCCCCAGCCATCTTTACTCCCTCTTCGCCGCCGAGATGCAGGTGATGGAGAGATATGTTTCTGACGCCCTTCGCCACGGCACCATCCGGCCCTCCTCCTCGCCTGCCACAAAGGGTTCTTCTTTGTGAAGAAGAAAGGGGACAACTTACGTCCCTGTGTCGATTATTGGGGGCTTAATAACATCACCATTAAGAACAGACACCCGTTGCCTCTTACCAACTCAGTCCTGGATGCTTTCTCTGGCGCCACCATTTTCACAAAGTTGGACCTCCAGAGTGCCTACAACTTGGTGCGCATCAAAGAGGGCAATGAGTGGAAGACGGCTTTCATCACCCCTACTGGACACTACGAGAGCTTGGTCATCCGATTTGGACTCTGCAACGCACCTGCCGCCTTCAATGAACAGTTCATCAATGATGTCCTTAGGGACATGCTAGGGTGGTGGGTGATTTACCTGGATGACATCCTTATTTATTTACACACAGCTGAGGAACACACCCGGCATGTCAGAGCGGCCTTTAAGAGATTACTCGCCCACCAACTGTATTATAAGTTGGAAAAATGTGCCTTTCACGAGCGCTCCACCACGTTCCTGGGTTTTGTCATCTCGCCCCAGGGTGTGGCCATGGACCCGCAGAAACTGGATGTTGTGCGTCATTGGCCCCTACCCAAGACCCTCAAGCAGCTTCAACGGTTTCTCGGGTTTGCGAACTTCTATCGTCGCTTTATCCGGGGCTACAGCACAGTCGCAGCACCCCTGACCGCATTGACTCGACCCTCTTCTCATCACTTCAGCCTCAACCTCACCGCCATCACCGCCTTTCTTGACCTATGCCACCAGTCTAGAAGACCAATGCCCCAATTCTATTGCACCCAGATGCAAGTAAACCATTCGTTGTGGACGTGGACGCTTCGGATGTGGGGATGTGTTCTCTCCCAACAAGGTCCAGACCAGAAGCTACATCCCTGTAGTTTCTTCTCCAAAAAATTTGACCCCACTCAGCAGCGATACGGGGTAGGGGACCGCAAGTTGCTGGCCATAAAGTGGGCTTTGGAAAAATGGCGACACTGGCTCCAGGGTGCCAGGGAGCCGTTCATCGTCTGGACCGACCATCAGAACCTGATCCCCATTCGCAACTTAAAACAGCTCAACCCGAGACAGGCGCGGTGGGCACTGTTCTTCGAACATTACAACTTCCACCTAGGGCCAAGAATATCAACCAACCGACACGGGGGGAACTCCAAACACTCCCTGTTCCCCATCGGCCCTAGTCTGTAGTCTATCCTCTGTTTATCATTCCCAGACTAACGGACAGATAGAGCGGACAAACCAACAACTGGAGCGCTACCTGAGATGCTTTGTTGCCGATCGCCAGCGCTCCTGGGCCCGCTACCTCCTATGGGCAGAGTTATCTCACAATCTCCACGTCTCTTCAGCCACCAATCTCAGTCCATTTGAGGTATGCCACGGTTTCCAACCTTTGATGTTCGTTCATCAAGAACCAAAGGTTGAGGTGCTGTCGGCCCAACAGTTGGTTCGCCGGTGTCGACGGCTGTGGAACAAAGCAAATGCCACCATCCAACAGGCCAACAACCGCTACACTGTGGTCACCCGCCGGGACGATTGTAAAATGTAGGTGACAAAGTATGGTTTTCAACAGAAACCTTCACCTTCACACGGAATCCAAGAAGCTATCATCCAAGGGAGGACCCAAAAGCAGACACAACAGGTGGAATTCAGGTTGAGCAAGCGCAGCAGAGGAGTGAGTGTGGCTGTTGTCTGAGCTGTGAAACATGAAATGTCGGGTTGATGTGGCACATAGAGAGGGATAGGGAAAGCCTGACCGAAACAGGGTTAATTACTTTGGTGACCGTGAATGGTCCGATGAATCTGGGAGATAATTTGTGGTAGGTTGTTTTGATGGGAATGTCTCGGGTGGACAGCATCACCCTCTGACCCACTCTGTACCTAGGTGCTGCCTAGCGGCGACGGTCAGCTTGACGTTTGAAGGCACTGATGGTGTGTAGGAGACGGGTTCTGGCCTGGGCCCAAACTCTCTTGCAACAGCGTACAAAAGACAGGGCTGAAGGTACGTTTACTTCCTCTTCTTGGGATGGGAACAGTGGTGGCTGATAGCCCAAGCAGCATTGGAAGGAGGAGAGGCCTGTGGCAGAGGTTGGTAGAGAGTTGTGCACATACTCAATCCAGGGGAGTGTCTTACTCCACGTAGTTGCACCCCGTGAGGCCATGCACCTTAGGGCCTTTTACAGTTCCTGGTTCAATCTCTCTGTCTGCCTGTTTGACTGAGGGTGATAACCAGAGTATAGGCTGGCTGTTGCTCCGATTAACCTGCAAAATGCCTTCCAGCACTCTGCTGAGAACTGGGGGCCGCGGTCGGAGACAATGTCGGAGGGGAGGCTATGCAGATGGAAGACGTGGAGGATCATCAACTCAGCCGTTTCCTTGGCTGACGGGAACTTTGTCAAGGGAATAAAATGGGCAGAGAAGCGGTCAACTATGGGCAGTATACAAGAGCATGAAATCAAAACAAGAAAATAATAGACTCCACCTGGCTTGACGGGCGTTAAGTCTCTGGGCTGACCTGCTGACAAGTTCTTATGGTCGGTCCAGACCACAAATAGAGAGGCAGTTCCCTCCAGCCAGTGCCTCCACTCATCCAGGGCAAGTTTCTCTGCCAACAGTTCCCGATATCCTATGTTATAATTCTTCTCAGCAGGGGAGAGACAAAACAGGAGAAGAAGGAGCAAGGGTGTAACTTGTCCTTTAGTGATCTTTGGGACAAGACAGCCCCAACATTGGGCGTGGGCCAGTCGGTGACGGCAGTTAACTTAGATGGCTCCATCTGAAGGCTAGAAGGGGCGATGATAAAGCCAAGGAAAGACACAGATTCTCAGAGGAATTCACACTTCTCTGCTTTGACATAAAGTTTGTTTTCGAGGAGTCTCTGCAAGACTTGCAAAAAAAACGTGCAATCTGTGCCCCTCCAGAAAATGAAAAAAAAAATGAAAATGTTGTCCAGGTACACGAAAACGAAGATATTCAGAAAGTCTCTTAGGACATCATTAACCAGGGCTTGAAAAACAGCAGGAGCATTGGTCAGCCTGAAGGGAACCACTAGGTACTCGTAGTGGCCTGTGGGTGTGTTGAATGCAGTCTTCCATTCGTCCCCCTCCCTTATCCTCACCAGATGATATGCATTCCGCAAGTCCAGTTTGGTGAACACGCATGCTCCTTGAAGAAGTTCGAATGCCATGGTCATGAGTGGAAGCGGATAACGATTCTTGATGGTGATGCCATTCAGACTGCGGTAGTCGATACAGGGACGAAGAGACCGGCTCTAGCCGGTGAAGATGAGGGTCGGATGATCCATGCTGCCAGTGACTCAGTGATGTATTTATCCATGGCTTTCCTCTCCGGGGCCGAAAGGGAATACAAGCGCCCTCTTGGGGGGGTAGTACCTGGGAGGAGGTCGATGGAGCAGTCGTAGGGTCTGTGGGGTGGCAGAGACAGAGCACGTGTCTTGCTGAACACTTGTGTGAGGTCCTGGTATTCAGAGGGAACATTGGAGAGGTCTAGGGGTTCTTCCTTGGTAACAGGGTGTGGCTCTGGCAGAGTGAAGGCATGAAGACAGGCAGGCTGGGCTCCAATCCAAGATGGTGTTCTTGGCCCAGTTAATGCTGGGGTTATGTCTGAGCAGCCAGGGAGCCGCCAGGACAACAGGAGCATGAGAACCCTCCATGATAAAGAAAGAGATGGTCTCAACATGGTTACCAGAGATTCTTAGAGTGAGTGGAGTGTCCAAGGCCAGAAAAGGTATTCTTAGTTCCCTCGCAGTAGCAGCGCACATCAGGTCTTGGTCAGATCCAGAGTCAATGACTGCTTTGATTGGTTGGGCCCTGTTCTGGAAGATGATCATGATGGGAAACAAGGGGCGTTGGCCTGAGAGATTTCTCTGAGAGAGGTCCTCCAAGACTGCCAGTTTCATTGGAGGGCCTATTGTTTTAACGGGCACTGAAGACTGAAGTGGCCTACTTGGCCGCAGTAGAAGCAGGCCTCTTGATCCCGCTGCCGTTGGCGTTCCTCAGGAGAGATCCGGGCCCAGTCGATCTGCATAGGCTCAGCAGGGGGATCGGTAGTTTGTGGAGGGGTGATTGATCTTGTTCTTACAAGGGGTCTGGTGTGTTCTTGGCGTCAGAGTCGGAGGCGTGCATTGATCCGACCTGCTAGATCCATGAGACCATTCAGGTCTGAAGGTAGCTCCTGAGAGACCAACTCATCCTTTACGTGCAGGGTGCGGAACTCGATGGCGTAATCATAGACTGAGCGTGCTCCCTGATGGAGTCTCAGCATCTGCCCAACTGCATCCTTGCCGGAAAGTGAGCGATCAAAGACTCTCTTCATCTCTTTGGTGAATGCGCTGTAATTAGTGCAGCAGGGGTTGTCACCGTCCCATAGTGCTGTTTCCCACTCACGTGCTCTTACAGAGAGAAGGGTGATGACATAGGCTATTTTTGAACATTCGGTGGGAAATGTTGAGGCTTGTAACTCGAGAGACAGGGAGCACTGCGAGAGGAAGGCTCGGCAGGTGCCGGGTTCTCCATTGTAGGACTAAGGGGGTGGCAGGTGAGGCTCTCTGATCGGAGGAGGTGGAGAATGAACTGGAGCTGGGGGTAATGAGACCTGGAACTGTTCAATCCGAGAAGCAAGCGCAGTGAGAGTGTCCGCCATAAACCTTAGGTTTTGATTCACTTGCTGAATCTCCCCCTGGTGGGTGCCGAGAAGGGTGCCCTGTGCCTCCAAGGCGGTCCTGAGTTGACCTAAATCCACTGGGTCCATGTTGGCTGAATTATTCTGTCATGGCTGGTCCGTGTAAGGCAGGCTTGGAGGACCCAAAAGCAGATACTACAGGTTGGATTTAATATAATGGACTTTAATGCAAAATGAGAAGGTGAAACAGACAGAGAGAGATCAAAAAGAAACCAGTACTTGGGGTGCTGTCTGAAAAGAACTGTGGCGTGGCTTGGTTGTGGCTGTGGATCAGTGACACAAAGCACAGAACGCGCAGGTTGAGCAAGCACAGCAGAGGAGTGAGCATGGCTATGTGGAGAGGTGAGGGCTGTGGTATGCGTGTAAAATCTGATGTGCAGTTTGAGGGAAAGATTGGAGTTGCAGCGATCCTGAGGATAAAGCCAGGGCCGGAGTCAAAAACAGAAGCAAAGGTTCAAAGCCAGGTTATCAATCAATGTAGTGAACAGTTCCAACTCGTGAAGCTAAGGATGTAACCAGAAGAGAAAAAAGGGTCAATAATATGAAAGGTAAAAGGTATTATTTCACAAAACACTAGACACAAAAAACACTAGGCTTGTGGCACGCAATAATTCAGCACTGGATGGTTGTTTGTGGCCGAGTTAAATAGGGAGAAACTGACAAATGAAATGCAGAGCAGGTGTGCTCATGCTGCTGAATGAGGCAGCAAAACAGAAGCCATGGGATGGAATGTGGAGAGGATTTGCAGGTGATCATGGCGTATTGTTACAGTTAGGGACTTTAAACCCAGGACATTCAATCAGTAGTCCAACCCCTTAACCACTGAGCTACCCCTGCTCAATGCTCAAGGGGGCAGGGGTGGCTCAGTTTGGTACAGCTCTGCGTTACAGATCGGAAGGTCAGCGGTTCGAGCCCCAGCTCCGCTAGGTTGCCACTGTTGGGCCCTTAAGCAAGGCTCTTAACCCGCTCCAGGGGCGCTGTAAAAATGGCTGACCCTGCACTCTGACCCCAGCCTACTAAAGAAGCTGGGATATGTGAAAAATAAAGAATTTCACTGTGCAGTAAAAATTTATATATGACGAATAAAGATTTAACTTAACTTCTGTATAACAGGTTGCATAATCCATTATAAATATAATAAGATAAATATTAAAAGTATGTACCATAGTGGTCTTTTGCAGATTTCAGTAGCAGGTCCATCCCAATTCTTTCAAAGTTTATGCTAATGATGGGAAAAGATATTAGTGTAACGTGGACAAGCATTTTGGGTGCAGTCCAGTGGCACTATTGGCACTGCTGACAGAGGTCTTTACTTAAGCATCGACTCAAGGCGAGTGGAACTGATCCTAAATCTTCTTAACTGTGTTTTGGGCTGATTTATGGCTGCCTAGGGGATGTGAGTGGGCCAGGTGAATGTCAGTGTTGACCTTCGGATGGGGTATCACCAGCAGGTTGCATTCTAAGATGCGTAATTTTTGTGAGGAAATACATGAATTATGAAGCAAGAGACAGATTTTGGCTCTCCATTCAGACGGTCATTGCCCTTCTGTTCCTGGTCAAAGTTTCTTTTTCGGGTTAGCAATGTTGGAACTCCAGAGACAGAGGACTGGTGGCAGGGATGGACTCACCTTCTGAATCTTTATCTACTCCATCATAATCTGCTCCATGCAAGTGAAGTGTGGTTCAAGGTGTGGTGAAGGTGTTAACATCGCCTCCATCAATTCTGCAAAGACTTTGGTAGCAGAAGTCTTCTGTAGATCATTACAAAGGTTGAACTTACACATTTTTTTTCTGTCAACACCAAGCTTTGCCCCGTGGACCTGCGCCACTCACCAAGGTGCCACCGAAACCATTGTTCTGCTTCAGAACTTCACTAAGACTGCATAGGTCTAACATTGCTTACTAAACTTTGTGCTAAATAAAGACTGATTCTGGTTTCCATGTTTCCCCTCCTTTTGTCAAACCCATTACACTTTATGAGGACAGCGGGAGACAAAGGACAGGAAAAATCTCTCCTACTCTCCATGCCAAGACCCAGAACAGACAGCATGCATTCTATCTTATTTATTTAATTTTTCTGTTTAATTTGGTACAAAATCAGTGTTATTAAATGTTTTTTCCTCCCTGAACATTTATATGTGTGTTTTAATGAGAAAAACTGAAAAGGTTTCTCTAACTCTAGTTTGCGTTAATCATGTTACTGGGTGCCAATATTTTTACACCCAGATTAATGTGATGGATTAGTGCCATCCAAAACAGCAAAATAAATCTGGTTCACACACACACACACACACACACACACACACACACACACACACACACATACACACACGTACATGCAGGGGTACTGGCCTACATTTACAAATCTCACACACTACGGCAGAGATGAATCCCACCACACACGCACACACACACACACACACACACACACACACACACACACACACACACACACACACACACACACACACACACACACACACACACACACTCTGCAAAATTCGAACCCCTGACCAGGCAACAGGACTGAGCACTGAAGCACAGTGATTTGAGATTATTAGTGTTTATCCCGTGAGAACACTGATATTGTCCCCGTGCAGTGACATTCAGACTCATAGGTAATGCTATGCTTGATTCATTGGGAAGTGAGAAGAGGACGCCTTCATAAAAGTGCTAAACCAGAAAGCTAACCAGCTATCATCAGTTTTCTTTTCTCAGATCAGTTAAGTATATATGCATGTGTGTGTGTGTGTGTATTTGAAATAGTTACAACTATTTAAGGTAGTAAGGTGATATTTTATTTACTGTGTGTGTGTGTGTTGCCACACCACATACTACAGATCTCGCCATTAAGAATGCACGCATTTTCCCGCGAGATCCCGCAATTTGGCTCACGACATGCCGCAAAATCCCTTAAGCAACATTCGGGAATTTAAATAAATGTGTTGTGCTTCACTGAATATCCGCCAGATGGCGCATGGAGGGACTTTATCTAAAAGCCAGACCAAGTACAACGAAGAATTGTGTATAATTAGTTATCCTAAAACAATATCGTTTGAAGCAAACATTAATTTTATTTTGTTTTACAATAATAATATTTTATGATGGATGTGCGTATATCTGCTTCATATTATGTTCATAATGATGAAAAGAGATGCCCTAAATTATGAGGCACCGTATAGGGCTTAAATCAAACTTCACTCATGCACACACGTGAAACACTTGCATACACATATATGAAACAGTCACACATCTATATATACTACTAACTGCTCACACGACTACATATGAAATGCGCGTGCACAGACACCTATGAGACGCGCGCACATATATACAAACTCTCCGTGCACACACACCTATGAGATGCGTGCACATATACAGTAAGTATGCGAATGTCCTGATTCGTGAATATGTCAATATGTCTTCGTTAAAACGTAAAAATGTGTCGCGCACCATCAGAAGACATGAAAAAACAAATATAAACATGAATTGCTTCGGGCTTTTTATAAAAAAATTATCATCTGGATTTGTTGCTGTTTGTGTCCAGCATTGAATAATTATTTCATCCATTATTTGACCACGGCTGGAAATAATAGCTGGAATATGATTGTGGATTTATGACTGAAATAAAGCTGCGTGCGTGAACCCGCGGCTCGTACTTTCACTTTACAAAAGGTGCAGACATACTCCCTCAGAAAGTCATCGCCTCTTGCAATAATGCAGATCAAACATACTACACCAGACCATAAATAAAAAAGAATATTTAAGCATATACGCAAAATGTATTTCATTTACATATTACAGACTAAACACGGAAAGTAGACGTGCGGTCCAAGAAGGAAACGAGTTTCGTTATTTTACAAAATGTGAATATATTCAGTAAATGTATGAATTACACTCAAAGTATCAAATCCAACTATGAAGTCTGATTTCAGACTTTTCATTAAACATTTTATTTGTTTCTGGTGAAATTTTATGGTTTGCTGGTGAAATACATTTTAGGCAGAGACGTCTGCTCGGTCTTGTTCATTCTTTTTAAACTCCTCAATTCTGCCAATTCCCCCATCAGTGAAACCGGTTTGATAAGTTCACACCTATCATGAATGAAAGGTGAGAAGAGGGATTACAGTAACTGGGGGTCTGCATGTGTTCACCTCTGAGCGTGCAGTCACGTTGTATTCAACAAATAGGCTAAAACAAAAAAAAATCATGTTTGCTTCAGCATTGGAGACAATATTGTTTTAGGCTAACTTTATTATAGATTATACCCTTTCGTATTCTTTGTTGTACTTCGACTTTTTGCACACGTGTGCATCTTTAAATTTGAACAGAAAATAATAATGGGCTGGTAGGCACGTTATTTTTTAATGTAACTTAAACGGTTGAATGAAGTTAAATATACAAAATAAATTAATAATTGCGTTTGCTTTACATTTGAGCACTCTTCTTCATTGTATATACTACCATATCATATATGTGTGTCTAATACTGTTTTATTCATATTTTACATTACATGCAGTTTGTAATTTACTTACAATTGTACTTTTAAAATGTTACCTATACGCAGGACTTTAGATGGGTAAATGAAATAGGAGTATGTGAGAGTGCTTGTGATACGCACGGGAAGACCTTTCCGTTTGGAGATGGCGTGAGATTATTAATTAACAATTTAAATGGAAACAAAAGGATACTGAAAACACAAAATAAACAGAGCTCCGCCGTCTCTACGCGAGAACGGACGGGCTCTGGAAACTAAAGCAAAAACTTGTATCTTCTTGGGGCTTATGCCCTTATTTATTTGAAAGAGAGAGAGAGCCGGGGGTTGTGGCAGTAGTAAACTGAGCGCGCACGCTGAACTGTTGCTTAGTCTTTCTGTCTGGCAGTTGCGTCTATAAGTGACCGCGCCGGTGGCTGCTCAGAACTCCGCACAGTAGCAGCCTGTGGATCCGCCCATTCTGAACAGTTTAAATGCGGCTCTGCCCCTTGCGCCACCCGCGTTGTTACAGATACTTTGTGTAATTCACATCTTTACTGAATATGTTCAGATTTAGTAAAATAACGACAACAGTTTCCTTCCTAGACATTTTGTATGAACTGAAGCTCAGCACGTCTTCTTTTCTAGTTTTAATATGTAATATTTAAGTGAAATACATTTAGCGTATTTGCCTAAATATTCCTTTTTAAGGAAAGGTGTATTATAAAGGAAAGGACTGTTGTTCAGTTAGTGTTAACTATGCGAATGTCCTGATTCGTGAATATGACAAAATATCTTCGTTAAAACGTAAAAATGTGTCGACATTGAGCACCATCAGAAGACACGAATGAACAAAAAATCTATATATTTTTGAAAATATTCTTATATTCACACAAAGTGCTTCGGGCATTTTATAATAATAAACATAATGTTTTCTTGCTGTTTGTGTCCAGCAAGAATAATAATAGCTGGAATGTGGATTTTATGTGAATTTATGACTGAAATAAAGCTGTTCATCGGTGTGCGTGAACCCCGATTTGTCCATAAACTTTCACTTTACAAAAGGCAGCGTTTTGATCAAAAGGCTGATAAACCTGTTCGGTTTATCGATAAAAATGCCAGAAAGTCATCGCGTCTCGCAATAATCCAGATCAAACACAATACATATGTCCTTTAATAAATACATTTCACTTATTATTTCACAATATTACAGATTAAAAGAAGGGAAGAAGATGTTCTGAGCTCCAGGACAATGTGCTGGCGAAATATATTTTAGGCAGAGACGTCTGCTCGGTCTTGTTAATTCTTTTTAAACCCCTCAATTCTGCCAATTCCCCCATCAGCGAAACCGGTTTGATAACTTCACACCTATTGTGAATGAAAGGTGAGAAGATGGATTACAGTAACTGGGGGTCTGCATGTGTTCACCTCGTAGGGCGCTGTATTCAGCGAGAAGACTAAAACAAAGACAAAATAATGTTTGCTTCAGCATTGGAGACAATATTGTTTTGGGCTAACTTTTAATAAAAATTATACACTTTTGTATTCGTTGTTTTACTTCGTCTTTTGCACACGCGTGCATCTTTAAATTCGAACAGAAAATAATAGTGGGCGGTTGAATGAAGTTAAATATACAATGTTTGCTTTACATTTGAGCACTCTTCTTCATTGTATATACTACCATATCATATCATTTATGTGTGTCTAGTACTGTTTTATTCACATTTTACATTACATGCAGTTTGTAATTTACTTGCAATTGTACTTTTAAAATATAACCTACGTATCTACAGTATAAGCATGTTTAACTACTTCAGCGGTGAATGAGAAATTTGGTCTGGTTTTGATAAAGTTCTTATTTGATATAATTGTATTATTTCATTAATTATCTTATTAGAAATACAATTCTTATTTTCTATATTCTTGTCGAATATAGTCCTTCAAAGCAAGCACGGTGTCAGAAGATTCTGCTGAATCTCTTCTCACCTTTCATTCAAGATATGTGTGAATTTATCCAACTGGGTGCGCTGTTGGCAAATACTGTAGGGGGTTTTAGATGAATTAACAAGACAGTGCGGACGTCTCTGCCTAAATTTTATTTCCCCAGCAAATGAAATCATAGTTGGAGTTGATACCTTGAGTGTAATTCAGATTGACCTGTATATCAACTTGATAACTAGTGAATGCTTTAGTAAAGGACTCTAAAACAGCGGCAATATGAATGACAATGGAATATTACAGAACGTGCGAGTTGACGCCTTTGCACCTTGACGCACATTAAAATGTTGGATTTGAATTAAAATGCCACACACACACACACACACACACACACACATAAATATATATTGGGCTTTTAAATAAAAATCTAACATTTTATCACATTAAGGATATTTGTGTTTAATTAAATTCTTAAATCCTCGTGTTCCATTGTTTATGCAGTAATTTGGTGATGCTCACCCATGGGCTGACACTATGATGATTCATTATTTATTATTATGCTTACTTATTCTGAGAGATTCTATTTGATGCAGATTGACCTGTATATCAACTTGATAACTAGCGAATGCTATTAAATGCCGCATTAATTTTTGCCCATGGGTGAACATGACCAAATTACAGCATACAGTATATATATACTGCTACTGTATGGTACTTTTACTAACATTTAAAACTATGCATTATAATAAGTGGTGCAGAGATGTATAATAAACCGAAAAGATAAACAGAAAAAAGATGGACAGCTATTTATTTAATTATCATTTTAAATATTTATCAACAACATCCATCCATCAAAGCAGTATTGTTATCGATAAATCACATGCGTTTATCACCTTTTGATCAAAACGCTGCCTTTTGTAAAGTGAAAATGCGAGCCGTGGGTTTGAAATGAATTGTAGATTAATTTTAAAGCACGATCTCATTTCATTATTATAAACATAATTTATGAATTACACTCGAACGGGCGATAGAGCTCTGATTAGACTACGTATACTAGTAAATAGGCTTAACATCCTGGAGCCCAAGCCTCATTTAAAGAAAAAAATAATAATTAACAAATATTGTAAGTAAACAACAGTAGCACAAGTTAAAAAAAGATATTTAGAGGAGCCTTCATGCGCCGCCGAGGATCACGAGCTCCATCCTCTTCCTCCGCCGTCGCCTTCATGCGCCGCCGAGGACAGCGAGCTTCATCCTCTTCCGCCGCCGCCTTCATGCAACGTCAAGCTTCCTCTACCTCCGCCGCCACCGTCCTACGCCATTGAGGACGACGAGCTCCCGCTTCCTCCGCCGCCACCTTCATGCGCCGCCGAGGATCACGAGCTTCATCCTCTTCCGCCGCCGCCTTCATGCAACGTCAAGCTTCCTCTACCTCCGCCGCCACCGTCCTACGCCATTGAGGACGACGAGCTCCCGCTTCCTCCGCTGCCACCTTCATGCGCCGCCGAGGATCACGAGCTCCATCCTCTTCCTCCGCCGTCGCCTTCATGCGCCGCCGAGGACAGCGAGCTTCCTCTTCCTCCGCCGCCGCCTTCATGCGCCGCCGAGGATCACGAGCTCCATCCTCTTCCTCCGCCGTCGCCTTCATGCGCCGCCGAGGATAGCGAACTTCATCCTCTTCCGCCGCCGCCTTCATGCGACGTCAAGCTTCCTCTACCTCCGCCGCCACCGTCCTACGCCATTGAAAAAAAGATATTTAGACTCTAAATAGATGCCGAATTATTTTCTAAGGTGTGCCAGCTGGCACTATTCTTATATTGCTCTTTGTCAGGGTACTGTAAATCGGTCAGTGACAACCTAGTAAAATTCCATGCACTGAAAATAGGTACAGTATCTGTATGAATTAACCAAGATGCCCACCCCATGAAAATGGCGAATTCAGGAAAAGGCTCCTCTGCGAGAGGTTTTGTCCAGACCACTGAGCTTCTACGGATTCTAAAATTGACATTGTTACTGTTTTTAATACCTGCAGTGGAAGAATCTGAGAATTTATTTACCATAAGCTTTGTTGTATTGTTTTTAATCACTATACAAAACCTATAATTTCACCTATGTGTCAGGGATAAGCCCTAGAGGGCGCCAAAGCGCCCTGTGATTTTTGTGTGTAGTTCCTTTTTTCACTTCATTTCCCATTAAGCACCTCGGTCAGGTGATGTAGGGCGCTCACCTGAACCGACTTGCTCATTAGTTTTATTATAAATGGTTTGTTTTAGTTCAGTTTAGCGTCTTGCATCTGTTGATTTTCACCCGTAAACGTCTGTATGTTTAGTTCGTGTCCTTCGTGGTTCTTTTATATGTGTTTTAGTTTCAGTTTCATTTAAAGTATATTTGTTTGTTAATTTCCCTGTTTTTTTGTGTTTATAATCAATAAACATCGTTTCCTTTAAACATCTGGACCTCTGCATGTATGCCTCGCACCTAGAAACGTGACAGAAAGCAAGACCGTGAAAGAGGCATAGCAGAGGAGCCCTTCCCCCGGGAGATTCTTTTGGGGGGGGCAACGATGTTGGAAGCTTGGGAAACCGACGCGGAGAGCAGGAGGAGAACCATGCGGCGTAGTAGAAAGCGGAGAAGGAAACCGGACAGGAAGGAGCAGGAGGAGCTGAGACGGCAGCGAGACTGGGATGGCTGCCGGCTGGCGATACGGCGCACGCCATTCAGAGGTGGAGCAGCTCAGGGTGACATGAGTCCCCGCACCGACCGGAGTGCAGAGACCGGAAGGTCTAGATTCGGCGGTGACCAGGGTGGAGGTATACCTCACAGCATGCGGCTACAAGGAACAGCGTGTGGGCGGTATGCGCAGCCGGGAGCAGCCTCCCAGCTAGACTTTCCCGCGTTACAGCGACGACGAAGACGGTGAGCTTTACTACAAGGCTTTCAAGGATGACAGCGGCGAGCTCTACTATTTGCTGTATAGTGTCGACAACGAAAGTGAGCTCAGCAGCGGCGACGATGAAGACGAGCTCCTCTTTCGACAGCGAGCTCTATATTCTGCCGCGTAGCTGCTTCGTCGATGGCGAGCTGGCGACGCTGCACAGTGCCTTCGAGGACGGCGAGCTTCCGTCGCTGCACAGTGCCTTCGAGGACGGAGAGCTCCCGTCGCTGCATTGCGCCGCCGAGGATAGCGAGCTTCCTCTTCCTCCTCCGCCGCCGCCGTCATGCGCCGCCGAGGATCGCGAGCTTCCTCTTCCTCCGCCGCCGCTTTTATGCGCCGCCGAGGAGCACGAGCATCCTCTTCCTCCGCCGTCGCCTTCACGCGCCGCCGATGATCGTGAGCTCAATCCTCTTCCTCCGCCGTCGCCTTCATGCGCCGCCAAGTACAGCGAGCTTCATCCTCTTCCTCCACCGCCGCATTCATGCGCCGCCGAGGATCACAAGCTCCATCCTCTTCCTCCGCCGCTGCCTTCATGCGCCGCTGAGGTCAGCGAGCTTCCTCTTCCTCCGCCGTCGCCTTCACACGCCGCCGATAATCGTGAGCTCAATCCTCTTCCTCCGCCGTCGCCTTCATGCGCCGCCAAGGACAGCGAGCTTCATCCTCTTCCTCCGCCGCCGCATTCATGCGCCGCCGAGGATCACGAGCTCCATCCTCTTCCTCTGCCGCCGCCTTCATGCGCCGCCGAGGTCAGCGAGCTTCCTCTTCCTCCGCCGCCGCCTTCATGCGCTGCCGAGGATCACGAGCTCCATCCTCTTCCTCTGCCGCCGCCTTCATGCGCCACCGAGGTCAGCGAGCTTCATCCTCTTCCTCCGCCGCCGCCTTCATGCGCCGCCGAGGTCAGCGAGCTTCCTCCGCCGCCGCCTTCATGCGCCGCCGAGGATCACGAGCTCCATCCTCTTCCTCCGCCGTCGCCTTCATGCGCCGCCGAGGACAGCGAGCTTCCTCTTCCTCCGCCGCCGCCTTCATGCACCGCCGAGGATCACGAGCTCCATCCTCTTCCTCCGCCGTCGCCTTCATGCGCCGCCGAGGACAGCGAGCTTCATCCTCTTCCGCCGCCGCCTTCATGCAACGTCAAGCTTCCTCTACCTCCGCCGCCACCGTCCTACGCCATTGAGGACGACGAGCTCCCGCTTCCTCCGCCGCCACCTTCATGCGCCGCCGAGGATCACGAGCTCCATCCTCTTCCTCCGCCGTCGCCTTCATGCGCCGCCGAGGACAGCAAGCTTCCTCTTCCTCCGCCGGCGCCTTCATGCGACGTCGAGCTTCCTCTACCTCAACCGCCACCGTCCTACGCCATTGAGGACGACGAGCTCCCGCTTCCTCCGCCGCCGCCTTCATACGACGTCGAGAACGGCGAGCATTCACTGCCTTCGCCACCCTACGTCAACGAGAACGGCGAGCTTCCTCCGTCTCTGCCGCCCTGCTTCAACGAGGACGGCGAGCTTCCTCCGTCTCTGCCGCCCTGCTTCAACGAGGACGGCGAGCTTCCTCCATCAACGGGGGCATCAAGCCACCTGGCCCACAGGACTTGGGTGCCAGCCTCTGGGTGAGAGGGGCGGACATTGGACCCTGGGGGGGATGCCCTGGACCTCCTGTGGCGCCCCGGAGTTTCGCCCTTTGAGGGGGGGGTTATGTCAGGGATAAACCCTAGAGGGCGCCAAAGCGCCCTGTGATTTTTGTGTGTAGTTCCTTTTTTCACTTCATTTCCCATTAAGCACCTCGGTCAGGTGACGTAGGGCGCTCACCTGAACCGACTTGCTCATTAGTTTTATTATAAATGGTTTGTTTTAGTTCAGTTTAGCGTCTTGCATCTGTTGATTTTCACCCGTAAACGTCTGTATGTTTAGTTCGTGTCCTTCGTGGTTCTTTTATACGTGTTTTAGTTTCAGTTTCATTTAAAGTATATTTGTTTGTTCATTTCCCTGTTTTTTGTGTTTATAATCAATAAACATCGTTTCCTTTAAACACCTGGACCTCTGCATGTATGACTCGCACCCAGAAACGTGACACTATGCTATTTTACAAATGGAATATTTTTATGTTACACACTAAAACTGCTGGGTTAAATGTTAAAGTGCTGGGTAATTTTATCTATTTATTATTATTTAGTAGATTGCCTGTTAGAAATACCCCAAATTAAATTAATCCGCTGTTTTAACTACTGAAGAGATAGTTAATCAGCAGTAGTTTTCACTGCTACTACTAATGATAATAATACTGAATGGTGAAAGCGCAGTCAAAGAAGTATCATCATTGCAGGAGAGAAGAAAATGAAGAATAAATACATATCAGTATTTAAAGTTTGAGCTTGACACGTTTATGAGGTCTGTCGCTTCCTGTCAATGGGCGCTTAAGAGAGAGAACACATTTTTGGCTTCAGTAGACACACAATACGTCAGATTGAAACACGACTGCCCCCTACAGGCAATGAACGGCATTTTCACAGCTTCCCGTGAGTTGCCGCGGAAGCGCGTGAGATCCCTTTTCAAGAAACGTGCATTCTTTATTTAGTGTACTGGACCAGATTGGTAATTAAATAATGAATAATAATTAAACGAACTTAATCAAGTGTTGAGGCGGAGCCGTGTGCACTGAGCTTATCCTCGTGTTCGGACCACATGTGTGTGATTTCTGAATAATCCTTAAACTTAAACCTAACCTAAGGAACAATCACTTCTTTTTTAGCAGATTGATTTTTCTCTTCGTGAACTTTCCTAGCCGTCCCTCATTTATTTTTAACGTGAAGGCGGGGCTAAGTGCTAAGTTTGTGCATCAGTGTGTCAGTCTGTGAACTCGAACAGACAGCATGAAGTCTCATACCGTCCTCTTCTCACCTCTACGGTTATATTTACACCTACATTTATTCATTCATTAAACACCTTTTTCTTAAAAAAAAAAAAAAAACGTGAGGCAGGATTTAATTTAAGCACTGTGTTGAGCAGCTATGCACTGAGAGTTTTGAAATAATAATAATAATAATAATAATAATAATAATAATAACTTGGTGGTAGAGGCCAGTGGAGTAAAAAAAAATTAACTTTCATTGTTGCTATAGAAACAGTAACACATTAGACCCACTGTACTACTGTAGAAAATCTATCAAGACCTTATGACTAATCACATTCCAGAACTCGCCTGTGATCATAACTTTCTACTCAGAAATAAAAAGACACTTCAGTGTGTCGTCCTGATGAGCCGAGGGTCAGAGTCTGACACAAGCGGCTGCTTATCAGTCACGTGTCACTGCGACATTAACGTGGGTTAATAAAGGTTTCTTGGTGATGGAGATGAGACTCCTGCACGTTTCCTGCCAGAGCAGCCGTGACGAGACGATCCACTGCAGCTGATAACGAGATACATGGAGAAGTGCAGGGATCTCCTGACACTCCGTCAGTTAAAGTTACAGTTTTATTCATGTTGCTGTCAGTGTCTCCAGCGCCTCAGCAGTTAATTATAAACCCGAGTTCAGTCGGCACAGCGGGAGAAAAGTTTTAGTGCATTATAATGACAGCGCGCTCCACTAATGCAGCGGCACGGCTTCTCGGCTCTGTCACCGGACTTCACTTTAAATGGCACCTGGTTCAGGTTAACTTTTTCTAGTAACACTGGAGGCGAGTGACTGTACACTCTGACACGGGTACACCTGACTAGCCAGCGTTAGCTAACATGCCAGCTAGGCTTTGCCCACAGAAATACATCATGATATTTATTAAGAAACAATCATAGGTTTAGAATCATAGGACACTTTGACAGTTAGGATGAAAACCGAGCAATCATCAGAGCTTATTTTCTGATAAATAGACACAAACAAACAAATGCACAGTGATGTAGTGGTTAGCACTGTCACCTCCAGGGTCGAGGGTCCGAGTCCCATCTCTGGTCTATGTGTGCGTGTGGAGTTTGCATGTTCTCACCGTGATTGGTGGGTTTTCTCTGGGTAGTGTGTGAATGAATGTGTGCTTGCAGCCTGTGATGAATTGGCATCCTGTTCAAGTTGTACCATGCCTCCTGCCCCAAGTCCCCTGGGATGGGCACCAGGCCCCCTGTGAGCCTGTCCAGGATAAAAGCTGTTAGAACTTCGGCTAAACCAGTATGCATCTTTAACAACCATACAGTATAAATAAAAGAGTCACTACTCGCTCTTTCATTGATGTCTTTACATTTCATACATTGGAGAACTAGAAACCAGTCTCAGAAAATTTCTGCCTGTCTGTCTATTTACCTGTCTGTCCAGGCGACTTTGTCACAGTATCACACAAAAATTTAATGAAACTTTGCAGGTCTTTCAGTATTTGACTGATGTTAAACATGCACCATGAATGAAATCAAAATGTTTTTTTTTTTTCTGGACGGATGTAGCACTTTTTCCCACAAAGTGGGCGTGTCACTCAACAGAGCCAATCAGTGCAAGAGTTTACCGTAAATACACAGGTATGCAGATGACACAGAAATGACTGTAATGTCCCTACAAGACACCCAAATCCTCACCAAACACAAACAAAAGCACAACACAGCATGATTTACGCCAACAAAAGGCAAGTAGATTATAAAAACTCCGTCTTCAAAGATGAATGGACAGATCAGTGTTTGTCTCATATGTCCCGAAACAACCGTGGCAAAAAAGCAGCAATGTGAAGCGCCAATTTGAGATAAAATACAGGTCGTTAGAGAGAGAGAGACAGAGAGAGACAGAGAGACAAAGAGAGAGAGAGAGAGAGAGAGAGAGAGACAGAGAGAGGTTTTAAACTCACTTTTATTGTTACAAATTAAGGAAGGGACTATTTTGCATTTTTATATACAAATATATATACATACACACACACACGCACACACACACGCACACACACACTCATATAATATATTAACATATGTACAGATTTTTTTTTTTTGTGACCCTCCACCCCACCAATAACTCCAACGTCTTCTAAAGTCTTCATTTTTTTTTTTTTTTTAATTTTGAGTTCAGTCAACCTGCTACGTTTCATAGTCCGGATTATTTTATGAGTGTATAGTTGTGATCGTTGTATTGCTTTATTCCAAGTTACTGTCAGTGTCCATGTCTTGTGGTTTCTCCTTGCTAGGGGCAGTTTTCAGTTTCTTATTAATTTATTTGAGTTTTTTTTAGCAGTTTATTGTCTCCTGGAAATAGTTTGTTGACCACTTGTCTCTTTTCTTTTGTTGTTAACTGTAAGAATGTGTTGATCTGTTCCTCGATGTCTCTCTGTTCTCTGTGTGTGTGTGCGGTGCTGCATCCGGCTTCTTCTTCTGTCCCTTGTGTCGTGTCCAGTGTTGTGTCCAGAGTTGTTGTGTCCTGTGTCATGTCCTGTGTTATTGTGTTTAGTGTTTGACTGCGGGTTTTTCGTTTATTAATGAACTCTCTGACTGACGTCCCCTCTCTTTTCCTCCTGGGTTTAACTGTGTGTCTTTCTTTGGGTGCCGGTGCTGGTGTGCAGGTCTGAGGTTCCTGTGGCTCTCCGGTACTGGGGGCGTGGTCAGCCTTGGGGGCGGGGTCAGCGCTGACTACTGTACACGCTGTTTGTTTGGGATGTTTACTCACACTGTGTACAGTAGTGGCGGTGTTGGAGTCAGCGCCAGGTGCGGTGTGTGTCTCTGTGGTGGCGGTGTGTGTGAGACTGACCTTCGTGAGTGCTGACTCGGTGGTGTCGCTGAGGCCCGCGGCGGACTCGGACTCCTCGGTGTTCTCAGGCTGACTGTCCCCGCTTTGCTGCTTGCTGTTTCCCGGCCGCGTCGCTCCTCGAGCTCCCCGGCTGCGCGGCTCCGTGTGGACAGCTCAGCCTTTTGTGTCCGATGTCCCCGCACTCAAAACACCTCAGCGGCTCCGTAGTGGCGAACACGGTGTAACTGCCGTCCCCCGCTTTGCACTTAAAGTTCACGTTCAGTGTCCCTTCTTGGTTATTTAACACCATTAAAATCTGCCTCCGGAAGGACAGGACGTGCTTCACGCTGGAAAGAGAGAGAGAGAGACAGAGAGACAGAGAGAGAGAAAGATATCTACAGCAGCCTGAGGTGAGGGCATGTAAAATACCCGAACTGAGAGCGCAGAGGTACTATATGAGCTAAAATGAAATGTTGCGTAATAGTGATGTTATGAACAATCAAGTGTGTCGGATTTAATAATCAACTTTAAACGGGGAGTGTATTTGTCTGACCACCAAAGAAGTACAACTTAGTGTAAACAAGGCGTCAGATATTCAACCTTACAGAATGTGATTTCTGTGTATAAATAAGTTAGACAGAGAGTTCTGCTGTACAGAAAGACACACAGACATGTACGTGGACTTCAACCTGAAATAATAATAATAATAATAATAATAATAATAATAATAATAATAATAATAATAATAATAGTATCACTCATTACATTAAAGATCAGCAGATTAGTTTTAGATTTAACACTTTAACTGTTTCTACAAACTCTTTAACCGTCAACAATGCGTACTGCAGGTGATGATAGTAGGTAAATAGATATGAGGATTTCCCAGAGAGAGAGCCCTCTGCCTAAACATTGACCCGTCCTTTTAAAACACCCGAATACTAACGTGGTTTCCATGGCAACAGTGTGAAGTTAGACGAGGTGCTGCTTCCTCTGAATGGAAAATATCGAGTTCCTTTTTCAGGCTTTTGTTTATTTTAGATTTGGAGGAAGCAGAACGGAATATTATTTATTACTATCCGATTGCATATGCGAATGAGTTTGTTGTGTGTGTGTGTGTGTGTGTGTGTGTGGATGATCATGCAATGTCAGATCCTTGTCTACGTCACGCTCTGTTTTTAGTATCTGATTATTATATTTAGCGTGGTGACGAGTCGTTATTTTTTGCTTTCCAGGCGGGGACACGCGGTGACTCACAAGCCGCGGTATATACACTCCGTTAGTAACACATTTAGTCAAAACCAGCTTTTATTAAACAACAATGCTAAATCCTTTCATGATTTTTTTTTCTTTTCATTTATTTTTTAGGATGAAACATTGCCTGGCATCTTACATCATCAGCTCTCATGGCTCATCTCTTCTTTTTAAAGATTCAAAAATTAAAATATTTCTATAAATAACACGTTATCTGAATCTCGGTCTTTTCCACCGCAGTGTCTCGCAGCAGACTTTCCCATGATGCCGCTCTCACTCACATAGAGTTTCCCTTTATACAGCATTCTACTAAACGCAAAAGACCAACACACAGTTCAGTCTGATTTTGTAATTCACTTTTCACAAACATTAGCCTATTAGCGTGAGTTAGTCAGCTAGCAATGAAGCCTACGCAGAAACAAGCGACTCTGATCTCCGGCGGTCCCTCAGCGTGTGATCCTGTACAGCGTTAGTCAGGGAGCTTAAATCAAAGCTATGAATAGCTATGTAGCTCCCAGATTACAATATATTTTCATAATTAAAATATAACCACATTATACTTTAGTGCTGGATGATAGCAGCTATAAACACTCAGCTGCCTCTTAATATGGTAATAAGACAGCTAGTCATGTGACTAACTGACAGTGAGTAACTGGAACGCAGTGCAGACTGTCCTGTTACAGCTTCACGTCTGACTGTTACACAGCGCCGACACTGGACACTCCTTCAATCACTGGGAAATTCAATTAATTTTCATTTTATTTGTAAATTACTTTTAACAACTGTCATTGTCATAAGCAACTTTACACAATCAAAAATTTGTATGAAATGAATTTCAGAATGATCAGATCGTCCCTGATGAATGAGCCGAGGGCGGCGGTGCTGAGGGAAAAACTCCCTGAGATGGCAACAGGAAGAAACCTTGAATATAAATCAATAATGGGTTTGAGTGCAAAATGAAATAAATAATGAGGATAAACCCACAGGGTCATTTAAGCAGATTATTGTTTAAGGTGATTTGTGTTTTGGGACACAGATGATAAACTGGTGGTAAAGTCACCACATGACTCAGTGCCTCGGTGCCTCTGTGCTGTAAACCCACTCACACGTCTCTTCATCACGCAGCATCAGCACAGGACAGGAGCAATACAGAACGAGATAGGAGCAATACAGAATCTAGACAAGAGCATTACAGAACCGGGACAGGGACGATACAGAACAGAGACAGCAGTGATACGGGGACAAGAGCGATACAGAACCAGGACGGGAACTATACAGAACCGAGACAGGAGCAATACAGAACAGAGACAAGAGTGAGACAGAACCAGAACAGGAACGATACAGAACCGAGACAAGAGCAAGACAGAACTGGGACAGGAGTGCTCCATGATTCTACTGAGGATTCATTTTCTGCCAGTTTGACTTTAAAGATTTTTGATTTACCTGCAATCGAGTGTGAAGGATTAAAAAAAAATGTTAATCTCTCCTCAGGGCAGCCGTGAAGGCACACTCACTCACACATACACACACACACGCAAGCATGCGCACACACACACACACACACACACACACACACACACACACACACACACACACACACAAATAAACACACACATAATAAATTTCTGTATCAAGTTGTTTCATGTTAACCATGAAATCCAACAAACACACACACAAACACAGATGCAGTATACAAAGACACATAAAGATAAACACACACACACACACTTCTGTTGATCAGGTTGTTTGTCATGCTGCTGTATATTAACTTTAGATTGCTGTGTTATTGCATTATTTATGAGCCATTCAAATGTACATAAACGTTAATCAGCTCTGTGTGTGTGTGTGTGTGTGTGTGTGTGTGTGTGTGTGTGTGTATGTGTGTGTGTGTGTGTGTGTGTCTGTGTGTGTGCATTTGTATGTGTGTGTCTGTGTGTGCATTTGTATGTGTGTGTGTGTATGTGTGTGTGTGTGTGTGTGTGTGTGCGTGTGTGCGTGTGTGTGTGTGTGTGTGTGTGTGTGAGAGACAGAGAGAGAGGAAATACACTCACATTTAGGCCACAGAGAGAACATTCACTTTGACTCAACAGTCACAATAATCTCATTCTTTCACTGATTTTTTCATCTTTTCTCTCAATCATCTTTTTACACTTTTGTTCCTCTTTTTCTCTTATTTGTCTATGTCTTGTTTGGACTTATCTTACTCATCTTTTTTCCCCCATCTTTTCGGCTCATGTTTTTTAATCATCAATTGTCTTCATTTCTTCTTTTAGCTCATGTTAGCAACATGCATGAAAATAATATGCACAAATATACACTGTGTTTTAAATTTGAATTAATCCCATTGACTTCCTTCTTCCTGTTTGAATATTTCCATATGGACCCAATAAACTGGCATGAGTTTAATCAAAGGAAGTTGTGACCATATAAGGAAAGAAGCCATGACCCTTGATGACCCAGTCATATGCCAGTAATGGGCGTGACACATACTGATAATAATTACATATCAGTGGCATTTACAGTTTTTATTTTATTTGCCTTCATAAAAGAAGGAAGTAATTAATTTAATAAATAAATAAATAAATAAATAAATAAATAAAGCAGCTCTTGAATCTGAATAAAATCAGAAAAATTCGACACACACACTTTTTGTCTTTCTGCTGACGTTTCTGTACTAATCAGCCACTGCAACACCTCCCCCTGCTGGAGCTGCTGCATTCAGATCAGCTGATGAATAATGGAAAGGAAATTGCTCTCTTTCTCTTTCTCATTAGAATTCATTCCTGCATGTGTGGTTGGAGGTAGTTGACACTGACACTGCATCATAAGCAACAATTCTGTAAAAGAACATTACTCTTTCACAAAAAAACGCTTGGTGGAGTTGTTTTTGTACTGATATGAAAAAAGAGGCTCATGTAAGTAAGGGCTTTCAGTAGACCTCGAGCTGAAAGGGTGATCAGGGTGTGGCCAAGCAGAAACTGTGGAAAGAAAAACCATTTCTGGAGTGTGGAGAGAGCAGAGCTCAAACAATTATAAAGCCAGGCCATTATGAGGCTGTAACATTAATTGGGGTGTGGTCAGGGTGAAGCTGTAACATTAATTGGGGTGTGGCCAAGGTAAAGCGGTAACAATGACTGGGGTGTGGTAAGGGTGGAGTTGTAACATTAATTGGGGTGTGGCCAGAGTGAAGATGTAAAATTAATTGGGATGTGGCCAGGGTGAAGCTGTAGCATTAATTGGGGTTGTGGTCAGGGTGAAGCTGTAACATTAATTGTGGTGTGGCCAGGGTAAAGCGGTAACAATGACTGGGGTGTGGTCGGGGTGGAGCTGTAACATTAATTGGGGTGTGGCCAGGGTGAAGCTGTAACAATGACTGGGGTGTGGTCTGGGTGGAGCTGTAACATTAATTGGGGTGTGGCCAGGGTGAAGCAGTAACAATGACTGGGGTGTGGCCAGGGTGAAGCTGTAACATTAATTGGGGTGTGGCCAGGGTGAAGCTGTAACATTAATTGGGGTGTGGCCAGGGTGAAGCAGTAACAATGACTGGGGTGTGGCCAGGGTGAAGCTGTAACATTAATTGGGGTGTGGCCAGGGTGAAGCTGTAACATTAATTGGGGTGTGGCCAGAGTGAAGCTGTAACATTAATTGGGGTGTGGCCAGGGTGAAGCTGTAACATTAATTGGGGTGTGGTCAGGGTGAAGCTGTAACATTAATTGTGGTGTGGCCAGGGTAAAGCGGTAACAATGACTGGGGTGTGGTCGGGGTGGAGCTGTAACATTAATTGGGGTGTGGCCAGGGTGAAGCTGTAACAATGACTGGGGTGTGGTCTGGGTGGAGCTGTAACATTAATTGGGGTGTGGACAGGGTGAAACAGTAACAATGACTGGGGTGTGGCCAGGGTGAAGCTGTAACATTAATTGGGGTGTGGCCAGGGTGAAGCTGTAACATTAATTGGGGTGTGGCCAGAGTGAAGCTGTAACATGGGGTGTGGCCAGGGTGGAGCTGTAACATTAAGTGGGGTGTGGCCAGGGTGAAGCTGTAACATTAATTGGGGTGTGGCCAGGGTGAAGCTGTAACATTAATTGGGGTGTGGCCAGGCTGTTAACTGGGGTGTGGTCGGGGTGGAAACATTAATTGGGGTGTGGATCGGGTGAAGCTGTAACAATGACTGCGGTGTGGCCAGGGTGAAGCTGTAACATTAATTGGGGTGTTGCCAGGGTGAAGCTGTAACAATGACTGGGGTGTGGTCTGGGTGGAGCTGTAACTTTAATTGGGGTGTGGCCAGGGTGAAACGGTAACAATGACTGTGGTGTGGCCAGGGTGAAGCTGTAACATTAATTGGGGTGTGGCCAGGGTGAAGCAGTAACAATGACTGGGGTGTGGCCAGGGTGAAGCTGTAACATTAATTGGGGTGTGGCCAGGGTGAAGCTGTAACAATAATTGGGGTGTGGCCAGGGTGAAGCTGTAACAATGACTGTGGTGTGGCCAGGGTGGAGCTGTAACATTAATTGGGGTGTGGCCAGGGTGAAGCTGTAACATTAATTGGGGTGTGGTCAGGGTGAAGCTGTAACATTAATTGTGGTGTGGCCAGGGTAAAGCGGTAACAATGACTAGGGTGTGGTCGGGGTGGAGCTGTAACATTAATTGGGGTGTGGCCAGGGTGAAGCTGTAACAATGACTGGGGTGTGGTCTGGGTGGAGCTGTAACATTAATTGGGGTGTGGCCAGGGTGAAACGCTAACAATGACTGTGGTGTGGCCGGGGTGAAGCTGTAACATTAATTGTGGTGTGGCCAGGGTGAAGCAGTAACAATGAGTGGGGTGTGGCCAGGGTGAAGCTGTAACATTAATTGGGGTGTGGCCAGAGTGAAGCTGTAACTTTAATTGGGGTGTGGACAGGGTGGAGCTGTAACATTAATTGGGGTGTGGCCAGAGTGAAGCTATAACATTAATTGGGGTGTGCTCGGGGTGGAGCTGTAACAATGACTGGGGTGTGGCCAGGGTGAAGCTGTAACATTAATTGGGGTGTGGACAGGGTGGAGCTGTAACATTAATTGGGGTGTGGCCAGGATGAAGCTGTAACATTAATTGGGGTGTGGCCAGGGTAAAGCGGTATCAATGACTAGGGTGTGGTCGGGGTGGAGCTGTAACATTAATTGGGGTGTGGCCAGGGTGAAGCTGTAACTTTAATTGGGGTGTGGTCAGGGTGAAGCTGTAACATTAATTGTGGTGTGGCCAGGGTAAAGCGGTAACAATGACTAGGGTGTGGTCGGGGTGGAGCTGTAACATTAATTGGGGTGTGGCCAGGGTGAAGCTGTAAGAATGACTGGGGTGTGGTCTGGGTGGAGCTGTAACATTAATTGGGGTGTGGCCAGGGTGAAACAGTAACAATGACTGTGGTGTGGCCAAGGTGAAGCTGTAACATTAATTGGGGTGTGGCCAGGGTGAAGCAGTAACAATGACTGGGGTGTGGCCAGGGTGAAGCTGTAACATTAATTGGGGTGTGGCCAGGGTGAAGCTGTAACATTAATTGGGGTGTGGCCAGAGTGGAGCTGTAACATCAATTGGGGTGTGGCCAGAGTGAAGCTATAACCTTAATTGGGGTGTGGTCGGGGTGGAGCTGTAACAATGACTGGGGTGTGGCCAGAGTGAAGCTGTAACATTAATTGGGGTGTGGCCAGGGTGACGCTGTAACATTAATTGGGGTGTGGCCAGGGTGAAGCTGTAACATTAATTGGGGTGTGGCCAGAGTTAAGCTGTAACATTAATTGGGGTGTGGATCGGGTGGAGCTGTAACATTAATTGGGGTGTGGCCAGGGTGAAGCTGTAACATTAATTGGGGTGTGGTCAGGGTGAAGCTGTAACATTAATTGTGGTGTGGCCAGGGTAAAGCGGTAACAATGACTAGGGTGTGGTCGGGGTGGAGCTGTAACATTAATTGGGGTGTGGCCAGGGTGAAGCTGTAACAATGACTGGGGTGTGGTCTGGGTGGAGCTGTAACATTAATTGGGGTGTGGCCAGGGTGAAACGCTAACAATGACTGTGGTGTGGCCAGGGTGAAGCTGTAACATTAATTGGGGTGTGGCCAGGGTGAAGCAGTAACAATGAGTGGGGTGTGGCCAGGGTGAAGCTGTAACATTAATTGGGGTGTGGCCAGAGTGAAGCTGTAACTTTAATTGGGGTGTGGACAGGGTGGAGCTGTAACATTAATTGGGGTGTGGCCAGAGTGAAGCTATAACATTAATTGGGGTGTGGTCGGGGTGGAGCTGTAACAATGACTGGGGTGTGGCCAGGGTGAAGCTGTAACATTAATTGGGGTGTGGACAGTGTGGAGCTGTAACATTAATTGGGGTGTGGCCAGGATGAAGCTGTAACATTATTTGGGGTGTGGCCAGGGTAAAGCGGTAACAATGACTAGGGTGTGGTCGGGGTGGAGCTGTAACATTAATTGGGGTGTGGCCAGGGTGAAGCTGTAACTTTAATTGGGGTGTGGTCAGGGTGAAGCTGTAACATTAATTGTGGTGTGGCCAGGGTGAAGCTGTAACATTAATTGTGGTGTGGCCAGGGTGAAGCTGTAACAATGACTGGGGTGTGGCCAGGGTGAAGCTGTAACATTAATTGGGGTGTGGACAGGGTGGAGCTGTAACATTAATTGGGGTGTGGCCAGGATGAAGCTGTAACATTAATTGGGGTGTGGTCAGGGTGAAGCTGTAACATTAATTGTGGTGTGGCCAGGGTGGAAAGCGGGTAACAACAATGACTGGGGTGTGGTCGGGGTGGAGCTGTAACATTAATTGGGGTGTGGCCAGGGTGAAGCTGTAACAATGACTGGGGTGTGGTCTGGGTGGAGCTGTAACATTAATTGGGGTGTGGCCAGGGTGAAACAGTAACAATGACTGTGGTGTGGCCAAGGTGAAGCTGTAACATTAATTGGGGTGTGGCCAGGGTGAAGCAGTAACAATGACTGGGGTGTGGCCATGGTGAAGCTGTGACATTAATTGGGGTGTGGACAGGGTGGAGCTGTAACATTAATTGGGGTGTGGCCAGAGTGAAGCTGTAACATTAATTGGGGTGTGGACAGGGTGGAGCTGTAACATTAATTGGGGTGTGGCCAGGGTGAAGCTGTAACATTAATTGGGGTGTGGTCTGGGTGGAGCTGTAACATTAATTGGGGTGTGGCCAGGGTGAAGCAGTAACAATGACTGGGGTGTGGCCAGGGTGAAGCTGTGACATTAATTGGGGTGTGGCCAGGGTGAAGCTTTAACATTAATTGGGGTGTGGCCAGAGTGAAGCTGTAACATTAATTGGGGTGTGGACAGGGTGGAGCTGTAACATTAGTTGGGGTGTGGCCAGAGTGAAGCTGTAACATTAATTGGGGTGTGGACAGGGTGGAGCTGTAACATTAATTGGGGTGTGGCCAGAGTGAAGCTGTAACATTAATTGGGGTGTGGACAGGGTGGAGCTGTAACATTAATTGGGTTGTGGCCAGAGTGAAGCTGTAACATTAATTGGGGTGTGGACAGTGTGGAGCTGTAACATTAATTGGGGTGTGGCCAGAGTTAAGCTGTAACATTAATTGGGGTGTGGACAGGGTGGAGCTGTAACAATGACTGGGTTGTGGTCAGGGTGAAGCTGTAACATTAATTGGGCCAGGGTAAAGCTGTAACATTAATTGGGGTGTGGCCAGGGTGAAGCAGTAACAATGACTGGGGTGTGGCCAGTGTGAAGCTGTAACATTAATTGGGGTGTGGCCAGGGTGAAGCTGTAACATTAGTTGGGGTGTGGCCAGAGTGAAGCTGTAACATTAATTGGGGTGTGGACAGGGTGGAGCTGTAACATTAATTGGGGTGTGGCCAGAGTGAAGCTGTAACATTAATTGGGGTGTGGACAGGGTGGAGCTGTAACATTAATTGGGGTGTGGACAGGGTGGAGCTGTAACAATGACTGGGGTGTGGTCAGGGTGAAGCTGTAACATTAATTGGCGTGTGGCCAGGGTAAAGCTGTAGCATTAATTGGGGTGTGGCCAGGGTAAAGCGGTAACAATGACCGGGGTGTGGTCAGGGTGGAGCTGTAACAATCACTGGGGTGTGGCCAGGGTGAAGCTGTAACATTAATTGGGGTGTGGTCACGGTGAAGCTGTAACATTAATTGTGGTGTGGCCAGAGTGAAGCGGTAACAATGACTGGGGTGTGGTAAGGGTGAAGCTGTAACATTAATTGGGGTGTGGTCAGAGTGAAGCTGTAACATTAATTGGGGTGTTGCCAGGGTGAAGGAGTAACAATGACTGGGGTGTGGCCAGGGTGAAGCTGTAACATTAATTGGGGTGTGGCCAGGGTGAAGCTGTAACATTAGTTGGGGTGTGGCCAGAGTGAAGCTGTAACATTAATTGGGGTGTGGACAGGGTGGAGCTGTAACATTAATTGGGGTGTGGCCAGAGTGAAGCTGTAACATTAATTGGGGTGTGGACAGGGTGGAGCTGTAACAATGACTGGGGTGTGGTCAGGGTGAAGCTGTAACATTAATTGGCGTGTGGCCAGGGTAAAGCTGTAACATTAATTGGGGTGTGGCCAGGGTAAAACGGTAACAATGACCGGGGTGTGGTCAGGGTGGAGCTGTAACAATGACTGGGGTGTGGCCAGGGTGAAGCTGTGACATTAATTGGGGTGTGGTCAGGGTGAAGCTGTAACATTAATTGTGGTGTGGCCAGAGTGAAGCGGTAACAATGACTGGGGTGTGGTAAGGGTGAAGCTGTAACATTAATTGGGGTGTGATCAGAGTGAAGCTGTAACATTAATTGGGGTGTGTCCAGGGTAAAGCGGTAACAATGACTGGGGTGTGGTAAGGGTGAAGCTGTAACATTAATTGGGGTGTGGCCAGAGTGAAGCTATAACATTAATTAGGGTGTGGCCAGAGTGAAGCTGTAACATTAATTGAGGTGTGGCCAGGGTGAAGCTGTAGCATTAATTAGGGTGTGGCCAGGGTGGAGCTGTAACATTATTTGGAGTGTGGCCAGGGTGAAGCTGTAACATTAATTGGGGTAT
This sequence comes from Clarias magur, assembly GCA_013621035.1. Classification (NCBI taxonomy): domain Eukaryota; kingdom Metazoa; phylum Chordata; class Actinopteri; order Siluriformes; family Clariidae; genus Clarias; species Clarias magur. The sequence continues at coordinate 205,904 of QNUK01000359.1, forward strand.
GGTCAGGGTGGAGCTGTAGCATTAACTGGGGTGTGGCCCAGTTAATGTATTGATTTACATTGATCTAATTTATTGATCTTGATGTTTCTTAATGACGGACACTCCTTTGCCCCCCCCCTCCCCCCATGTGTTGGGGCTTTTAGAAACGAACACGCCCCCAATCTGAACACATTCATGTTTTATTTTTGCTCGGCTGAATCGTGTATCAGTGTTAGAGAAAAGACTCAGATACAGACATAAATATATCTAATAAAGCTTGGGCTGAATGGATGTGTGTGTGTGTGTGTGTGTGTGTGTGTGTGTGTGTGTGTGTGTGTGTGTGTGTGTGTGTGTGTGTGTGTAGAACTTTCTGTTTTTCTGTCTCTTTTTCCAAATAATCTGCCAAGAGACGCAAAGTCAAACTCAAAAGGCATGAAAGGAATTCAATTTCAGCTTCACGATGAAGTCGTACACGCTCCGATCGGCTGCTTCTCCCTCACAGAACATCTCTGTAGCTTCACAGCTGATAAAACCAAGGAAATCATCTTGGCCTGTGACGTTCTAACACTCTGAGCTTAAGATGTGTTTCATTCAAATGATTTAATAAGAAAACGCTGTAGAATGGCGGACCAGATCGTACTGCAGGCCGGCATTATTTTAAGAGTTTTGTGCTGCTGAAGAGTTTTCAGAAGAGGTTCTGGAACACTGATTCATCCAGGACACCCGATATGTCATTGTGGCGTGCACGAGCAGATGGAGAGAGTGATATTAACCCTTAGGAGTTGGTGGACCCGCCAGCGGGTCCACTTGCATTTTTTTCTGGTAACCGTGAAATTAATTTAAAATGCTCTGTCATTTTTTACCCTACACATAAGTGTATTACATCATTTGAATCTGTAAAGGGTCTACTTTTATTGATGAACATTCACAATAGCCACAAAATATTGTGCTTTTGTAAAATAAAGAAAATAAACAGGGTGCGCTTTCAGCCGTCTCAGTCTCCGCGAAAAAAATAAAATAAACACGTTGTTAAAATGAACTGAAACTCCGCGAATACTGCACACACAGACATGAGGAATATATCTATAGAAAGCTTAAAGGGTCTACTTTTAAATGATGCAAGTTACATTCTCAACAAACATTCTCATTTTATGTAATCCGTGTGAAACCAAGGAGAGGCACAGAATTTCTCTCGCACTTCATTATCCGATAATGAACTGAGTCAGGACAAACATTCACAGGGAAAACAGTCCAGGTAATCTACAGGCGAGGCCACGCCCCCAGACACCGGCTTGAAAAAGCACAGCCCGGCTTGAACACAAACACAGTTTCCACACAGATTCAGTGACTGCACCTGTGACTGCGTACAACCAGCACATGGGGGGCGTTGACCTGTCTGATCAGCTGTTACACTACTACACCGCACAGCACAAAACAATGAAGTGGTACAGGAAGATTTTTCTACACTTCTTGGACATTGCTGCCACCAATGCTTTCATTGTGCATAAAGAACTATGTGGTAACCTGTCTCATAAAGAGTTTATGGAACAACTCATCAAAGAGCTTTGTGGTGTCTCACAGGAAGTAGCACCAAAACGGACAAGTACTGACCATGTACCAGTTCCAGTAGCTGTGCTGACCTCAGACGCCAGAGATGCTGCCACTGCAGGTCGCAGGTTGTGTGTGCATTTTCAGTTTATTTTGTTCTTTTATTTTGCAGTTTTACCCTGAATGTATGTTTTTGTAGGGTTTTTGTATCATTCACTGCTTTTGTTTGCATTATTTTTCCCTGAATGTCTGTTTTTACGCATTTTATTTATCTCTAACTGTTCTAAATAAACTACAAACAAGGAAATATGTTTTTTGTCCTCAAATTATTTTCTTGTAGCATTTCCCTCTGTCACATACTTGACTGAAAGGGGTATTTATGCAGCTCATTATTCGGGTCTTTGTCTTATCTGGTGTGAGTAGAGCATTATTCATGATCATTCACGCCTCCTCGCATACGGCCTTTCTAAACTAAAAGTGTCTTAGAAAATGTAAATGAATATATTGTTTTCTGTGAATGAGTGATCAAGATGATTATCACATCATTTTGAAGTAAAACCTCTAGACTACAAGATCCAGGTAACAAAAGTCTTGTAAATAAATGTTATGAATGTGTTTTGTGAACTTATTTCAGTGATATTTTTTTTGTTGTTTTCAATAATCACGCATAACTGTTTTTTTCTCCAAAGTACAAATTTGTACATACATGCTGCTCACATATTACTGTAGCCCAGTTTGTGCTAAATACAGTGTAGTTAGCCTTTAGACATTTATATGTTCATAAGTAACTGAAAAATATACAAATGTCAAGACATGTCAAAACTTCTTCAGCGCCCCAAAACACCCTCAGACTCCTAAGGGTTAAAGTGGCTTTGACTTGATTTGACTTCACTCAGACTGAAGAAGAGACTGGTGTTGAGCGCTGAGTAAAGTGTTAATGGCATTACTGCAGGTTGGAGGAGATCACGGAGTGCTCAGATAAATATGAAATAACATTATGGAGAAAGAGGAACTCCCTCCTCTGGCCGTGTTTAAACTTCATCTGCTTCACTGCCAGTAAGGGTGAAACTGGAGGTTTACCCTGGGATTGGGAACTCCTCTTGATGTTATTACAGTACAGAGGGGTGCCAATAATTTGTAATCATACTCTCATGTGAGCTGAATGAGGGTATGTTTGACGTGGCAGGAATCGATTCACAGAAATGCTTCAGATTCAGTGAGTCAAGTGATGGTGTTCGATTTAAGATTCATCAACAGCACTCACATGGATCTCGAAATGTTCAGAAAGTTTTAGGGAAGTTTTAATCCTGAGCTTCAGTACAAATGTCATCATTAACATTAACCAAGACACAGACAGGCCGTTCACTAAAGGAGATCAGAGCAGTCTGACACGAGCCCTGATTCACTGAGATGACCGCGAGACGACCGAATCTCTGTCACAGCCTCAACGATTCACGGACTCGAACCCATGACCTTCTAAACAGTCTCGTGAGTGAAGTGATTACATGTTACTCACAATTTATTAATCTCCATCACCATGACTCCTTAACCACGATGTGATGAAGTATTTTAGTTGAACAGTAATTAATTTGTAATGATTAATTGAATGGGTCAAATCAGACGTTTAGAGCTTTGAGCTGATTTGTGCTACAAGTCACATTTCTGAAGGTCTCTCTTCTGCTGACACGTTTCAGTGGTCTTTACAGTCACTCTGTGTGTGTGTGTGTGTGTGTGTGTGTGTGTGTGTGTGTGTGTGTGTCGTATTCTGAAGCAGAAATGCGGATGCTATTGTGCTGTGTGATTTCAGCAATCAGTCAGCTCTGTTGTGTCGCAACTTCTGATCAGGAAGAAAAATGATGAAATCAGAATATAAAATTTAGAAGAACAGAATACACCATGCTGTGGGACATTGCTGTCTCTCTCTCTCTCGCTGTCTCTCTCACTGTCTCTCTCTCTCTCTATCTCTCTTTATCCCTCTCTCTCGTTCTATGTTATTGTCTTTGTGTGTTTATATAAAAATGTTAAATATTTATAATATGTAAAATAAATAAGCAAAATCTTAGTTTTCAATTCTTTCCTTTTAAGGTAAAATAATTGACAGAATCAAACCCTGACTCAGCTGATGAGAGAGGAGTCACTCTCAGTCTAAATGATTCACTGACTCCAGCACTGACTCTAGAAGTGCACATTGTGTCAGTTTTTTTTTTTTTTTTTACTAAAATGATTCACTGACAGAATCAGGTCCGGTGCAAAAACGACTCATGTAGTTAGCAAATGTTTAAAAGAAAGCATTGTCAGATGATGATGATGTCACACAGGCTGGTATAAAATGAGTGTGTGAGAGTCATGTTGTGTGTTTTGATCGATTTGGCTCTGAATGAAAGGGACGGCTCAGTAACTGATTCTGATTCATTCAGTTTAGTGACTCATTCAAATTGTTGTACAGTAGTAGCTGTGTGTGTTCACAATCCGATGACAATTAAACAATTTTAAAAGTATTTTAAAAACAACAGTGTATGAAGAGTGGTGAAGTCGGACACGCGATCGCGAGCTCAGTGCAGTTCTCCGGGACGGGACGAGACGCTGAAGGAGCAGAAACCGCAGCCGCCTCCTCTGAGATTAATTACTCAAATCTCTCTGATTGTTTTCTTTCTGTCTGTAACGCTGTGTTTGTTGGTTTGTCCATGTACACGTTTGTTTGTGTAAAAAGATGAAAACCCGTCTCGGCTCTGGTGTGCAGTCGGGGAAACACTGCTCGCCCTCTGACGGCACAAACACACCGTGAAAAGGGTTTAATGATGTTACGTAAGTTCAGTTGCATAAGTCCGCCTCGCGAAAATATGTAGGTGTTATTAAGGGAGAAAATATGACACAGAGTGAAGGTTAGAGAGAGACAGACAGAGAGAGAGAGAGAGACAGAAACAGGGAGAGAGAGAGAAACAGAGAGAGAGAAACAGAGAGAGAGAGAGAGAGAGAGAGAGACAGAGAGAGAGAGAGAGAGACTTTGACTTTTACAATCCTTTATTTTACAAATTTTGTTTTATAAACAGCATAAGGATTGCGCCTATAAATAATTGGTAAAAAAAAGATAGATAGATAAATAAATAAATAAATAAGACATTTTAAGACATTATAGTTCCTTTTTTAAAAAAAAAAAAAACATATATAGTTATTGTGCTTTTTAAAATTTTTTTTTAGTTAAAATATGTGGCAAAGATGATTTCGTCATCTTCTACCGCGCACAAGGTCTCCTCACAGCACCATATAGTTTTAAACATATTTATGTCCTTCATGTTTTTGTAAAAATTAAAATTAATTAAAATTCTTGATTTAACAAGTCTGGAGAAGATCTTTTTGGGGTCGCAGTCTGTGCTTTGTGCCAGCTTATTCTTTCTGCTTATATAAATTGCCATCTTGGCTTGACCAATGGTAAAATTAATAACCTGGCATTTGAACTTGTTTCTCCGGACGTATTTAAAACCAAGAATAAAAAACTGATGAGTAAAATGTACATTCAGTGGTAAAAAAATGTGTTTTAAAAGGTTAAACAAAGGTGACAACCTGGAGCAATGTATAAAAGCATGGAAAACAGTTTCTCTCTGTGAACAGAAGGGGCATTCCTGTGTGATTTTAGGATTTAAAATGGAGATAAAAGAGTTCACAGAGACAATTCCATGTAAAATCCTCCACTGGAGGTCAGCAGACTTTTTGGTTAATGGTGGTTTGTACAGTGCCCTCCACTCTGGTTTAAAATCATTATTAAAACCCAGTTCAGTGCGCCATGGGGTGTCTACCCTCCCATTCAGTTTTTTCTTATTTAGGACCTTCACACAAGCTTTGTATAAAACCTTACCAGACACTGTCTCAAAGTTCATGTCTTCCTCACCCTTGAGCTCCAGAAGGGGGCCGCCATAACCCTCTAGGTCCGGAGTTATCGTCAGCTGTGGAAAAGTTTCCTTTTCTGTAGGATTGGTCTCGTTGTTTGTGTATTCCATCAGCTGAACGCGTTCCTCCGACGTTAGGGCGGTTCTCCAGCGATGTAGGAGCTGGTTGGCGACCCGTTGAGACCGAAGTCCCATCTGTGCTGCCAAGTCCTCTGTCCGAGACAGGTCTGGTCCGGTGATGTTCACCAGCTGCCGGAGTGTCACGATCCCTGCTTTTATCAGGGTCTTGGATAGTGCTGGGGTGGTTTCACTAGAAATGTCCAGCTGCCCTCCACAGACTAGGGGCTCCTCCAGCAGCCAGTGTAACGTTCTGCTTCCTTTGTTTTGTTTTTTAAAAAAGGTCCAGATTTTAATCCAGTGGTGTCCAGTGCTGTGGGGTCCATTAAAAACAGAGTTCTGTCCAGCCCAAGACCTCCCACTGTGCGTAGGAGTGTGTAGGCTGCCGCTCTCCATCCTTCGTCACTCGCTCCGGTGAGAAGTCTCTGGATGAACTGCAGGCGGAAGGCTGCAGTTCTGCTGGCTAGCTGCACCAGGCCCTGTCCTCCTTCCTCTTTGGGCAGGTGAAGAAGACTTTGTGGTAGCCAGTGCAGTTTGTCCCAGAAGAAGTCTACCAGTAGGGCCTGTATGCTTGCTAGCAGGTTTGGTGGCGGGTCCATACATGCCAGCTTGTGCCACAGGGACGATGCTGCTAGGTTGTTGATGACCAGCTCTCGTCCTCTGTAAGACATTTTTGGGACCAACCACTTCCATCTGTTTAATCTGCCTTTTATGCTTTCAATGATGCCCTCCCAGTTTTTGTTTAAAAACTCTGCACTGCCCAGGTAGACACCCAAGTATTTAAAACCAGTCTTTTTCCACATTAAACCCCCTGGTAGTGTGGGCTGGTCGTCTCCCCATTCTCCTGCTAAAATGGCTTCACTTTTAGTCCAGTTGATTTTAGCAGACGATAAAACTTTAAAATCTTCTAAAACATCAGTTAAAAGATTCACATCTATCTGTGTGTTCACAATTACAGCTAGATCATCGGCATAAACTGAAAGACAGGTTAAAATATTAAAATGAGGTATATTAAAACCAGAAAGCTGCTCTCTTAGTTTGCATAAAAGAGGTTCGATTGCTAAAGAGTATAGCATGCCTGACAGAGAGCAGCCTTGTCTAATACCTCTGTGTACTTTAAAAGGGACACATAAACCACCATTAACCTTCAGTACACTCTCAATGTCACTGTACAATGTCTTGATCATTGTGGTGAATCCTGGGTTGAACCCAAAGCTTTCTAGCACCTTCCACAAATATTTGTGCTCAACCCGGTCGAAAGCCTTTTCTTGGTCCAGTAAAATGAGACCGGTCTTTAGATCCAAGAGTCTTGAGACATCCAAAACATCACGAATGAAATGTATATTATCAAAGATAGACCTACCAGGCACGCAGTATGTTTGGTCGTGATGAATGACCTGCTCCAGTACCTTTGTCAGTCTTGAGGCTAATGCTTTTGAGAGTAGTTTGTAGTCAGTGCACAGCAGATACCGGGCGCCAGTTCCCCAGGTGCGTCAGGTCTCCCTTTTTTGGCAGTAAGGTCAGGACAGCCCTCCTGCAGCTCACCGGGAGCTTTCCTCCTTTCACGCTGTCCTGCAACACCTCTAGTACATCCTGTCCTATTACTGACCAAAACGCCTTGTAGAACTCTACAGGGAGACCGTCTATACCTGGCGCCCGCCCGTTCTTAAGGCCTTGGAGGGCCTTCTGAATCTCTGCCAGTGTCAGTTCTGCCGCCATGTCAGTGGCAGCTTCTTCTGACAGCTTGGGCAGGTTTTTCAAGAAGGTTTCCTCCATTGCATGTGCTTCTGACCACTCACTACTGTACAGCTTTGAGTAGAAGCCGTGTGTCTGCTTGCGAATCTCAGTGGGCTCTGATACGAGATCCTCTGACTCTGATCGCACAGCATGTATGATTCTTTTCTGTCCATTTTTTTGTTCCAGACCAAAAAAGAACTTAGAAGGAGCATCCATTTCTGTTGCGTGTTTAAAACGTGAGCGGACCATCGCCCCCTGTGCTGCAGTGCCCAGTAGGTCATTCATTAGGGCTTTTTTCAGGTTTTCACTGTTTCCTCTATTTTCTTTGGTCTCTAGACACTGGAGTTCCATTATTTCAGTCTCTAGCACTCTCATTGATCTAACAATATCTTTTGTGACATTGAGGGTGTACTGTTGACAAAAAACTTTTATTTGTGCTTTAGCTAGATCCCACCATTGCTGTAGAGAGCTAAAATCTGCTTTTTGTGATTTAAGACTGGTCCATAAAAAAGTAAAAGACTCAATAAAATTGGCATCTTCTAAAAGTAGGGTGTTAAAATGCCAGTAGGCACTCTTAGGCTTAAGGTTTTTCCTACTGACAGCGCACTGCACCATACTATGATCAGAGATGCCTACTGGGACGATAAAACATTTAGTAAAATAAGACAGTTGATGTTTAAAACCATAAAATCGATCAAGTCTTGCCAGTGAGTGTGTGTTCTCTATGGAGTGGGCCCAGGTGTACTGTCTTTGTTTCTTGTTTAAGTCTCTCCATATGTCACTTAAGTCCTGGGCCTCCATCATCTCCCACATGCGTTTACGGGAGGCCATGTGAGGTTCTCTATGGTTTCTGTCCAGGTTGTCAGTTGTGCAGTTAAAATCCCCACCCAGAATTAAAATATCGGCAGAGTTACAGTCATTACTTACGCTGTTTAGTTTGTCTAAAAACATCATCCTCTCTACTGCCTTGGTGGGAGTGTACACACAAGTAAAAACAAAAACTTAATTTTCATAAAACGTTCTCACTTTTAAAAGCCTCCCATTTAAAAATTCTTGTACTGTATAAAAGTTTGGTATAAAATTGCGAGCAAAGAGCAGTGCGACTTCACCACTCAGTGGTGTATTGTGGCTCAGAATCGCGAGCCCATCCCACTCCTTTGACCAGTCCGCAGCGTTTTTGGAGTCGCTGTGCGTCTCTTGAAGTAGAGCCACATCAACATGTTTCTGTTTTAATAGTTCGTATAGTTTGGCTCTTTTTTCACATGTTCTTGCCCCATTAATATTTAAACTTGCAATATTTACTTCACTCATTAAAAAGTATGTAGATAAAAAGACAGTCTTATATAAAAGAAAACATACCAGTGTCCAGCAGGGAGTAAAAATCATTCTAGAAGTTCCTTTTCAGCGAGTTCCTTGTTTATTTTGGTAATCCATTTTTTTAGTCTAAAGACTTCAAGTTCAGCGAAAACGTTTTGTCTTCTGTAGTATTTGACGTCATGGACGAACTGCCTCTTACTTGAGAAGTGGTCTTCTATTTTGATTTTTGAGCCCCTTTTTGTCTTCTCTAGGAAAACATGTATAGATTCCTCGCTGTGTACGACTGGCATTCTTTCTTCCTCTGCGGTGAGGAGCAGCACAGAGTCTGAGATGTACCCATCGCTGTCTGACTCCGGTTCGGGGTCTTTTTTGGGGAGTTTTTTTTCCTCCTCCTTTCCGGTCTTTTTTCCTTTTTGGTGCCTTGAAGGAGGGCTCTTCTTCCATCTCTATGTCCGCCTCGTCCCCTTGTGACAGTGCGGCTGATGCTTCCATTTGACGGCTCCTCGCCCTTGTACCCATCACCGAGAGCACAGGTAGCTCCAGCGCTGCACCCAAACCCTCTGTGACCTTATCGGCAGTGTTCGGCCTCTCCGGTGCCGGCTGGGTCACGTTGGGTTCCTCTCGGTCCGGTTTGGCCGAGCTCGTTGTTTCTGGTGTCGAAGTCACTCCAGTTGACTCTTGGACTGCAGGCTGGGCTAGGGGTTTGGTCTCCTCTGGCTCTGGGTCAGCAGCATTGGCGGGTCCCTCAGCAGACGGCCGAGTTGTAGTCGCAGGGGGAGCGGCCTCGCCCGGCACGGTCGCGTCATGACCCGCTCGCTCAGAAGCACCAGGATCGCTCTGTCTTTCAGGACAAGCACGGACCAGATGTCCCATTGCACCACATTTAAAACATTTTATATCAGTGTCTGAGGAGGCGAAGATACTGTAATCAAAGTTTTCAAGCCTGAATTTAAAAACAGCATTTAGCTCTTCTACACCCTCTTTAAAGATCATAAAAACAACTCTCCTAAAAGACACCAGGTGTTTAATCAGTGGGGATTTACAGCCCAGGGGGATTTTCTTTATAGGGGAGACCAGTCTTCCATATCTGGACAGTTCTGTAGCGATGACACTATCAGGTATGAAGGGAGGGACATTGGACAGAACTATTTTCTTGGCTGGGGAGCTCAGGAGAGAAACCAGGATGTGCTCGTTATTTACACTGATACCATTCTGGACAAGTTTAGCCGCTTTATCAATACTATTTACAAAAGTAACCACAGCGCTGTTCATGCGGGAAGCAGAGACGATGTTCTCGTGTCCCACCACATCACCAACCGCTAACACACACTCTTCTAAACTCGCTGCGCACACCACGCGCACTCCGTGCCGGCGAGTTATACTTTCATACCGCTGTGTGTTCTGAGCCGCCATGCTCCAGCAACACACACGCTAACACACATACACACACACACACTCAGTCGCGCACGCACACACACGCACACACAAGCACTCACACAAAAAAGATAGATTTAGCCAAAAAAGATGTTATAAATGGCGAAAAATGGCAAAAAGAAAATTGGCAAAACGCCAATCGCTCTCACGCGCTCTACGCGCCACACTCGCTTCCCTGCCGCACCGCGCATGCGCAGAGAGACAGAGAGAGAGAGAGAGAGAGAGAGAGAGAGGTTTTGAGGTTTTAACCTCACTTTATTGTAACAAGATTAAAAAAGGGACTATTTTACAATTGGTTTACGAATATTTATAGTGTATGTATATATATATATATATATATATATATATATATATATATATATATATATATATAGAGGGAGAGAGAGAGAGAGAGAGAGAGAGACAGAGAGGGAGACAGAGAGGCAAAGAGCGAGAGAGGGAAAGAGGGAAGGAGAGAGTTTTTTTCTTTTTTTTTTTTAAACACTACATATACACATACATACTATATATACACACACACACTCATACATACACACACTCGTGCATACACACACTCGTGCATACACACACAGACACACTCATACATTCACCCATTCACAATATCTAGATTTTTTATTATTATTATTTTTTATAAGTCTTAGTTTCCCTTTTCTTTTCTGTTTCAGTCATTCAGTGTTTATAGTTTTTGCTTTGTTCAGCTTTTGTCCATTTATTCTTCGTCCTGAGTGTCGGTGGGTTTTTGAGATTTTTTTCCTTCTGCTTTTTCCTTTTTTAATAACGTTTTCACTAAATGTTTCTTCTTTATGTCCGGTATCTGTAGCCGGTCGAGTTCCTGTAGGTATCGGTTTGCTTGTTCCTGGATGTCTATGGTCGTGTCTGGGTCTGAATTTGCTGTACTGGCCGTTGTTGCTGCTTCACTGAGGGTCTGACTGCGGGTTGTGCGTTTATTGCTGTGTTCTGTAGTGGATGACTCCTCTCTCTTCCTCCTGGGTTTTTCTGTGCTGCTCTTTCTTGGTGTCTGTGGTGGTGTGCTGTTTTGTGGCTGCTTTACCTCTTGCAGGCAGATTTTTGGGGCGGAGTCGGCGTTAGGGGCGGGGTCACTGTCTGCGATGGGTACTGTACTGGTGTTATTTACAGTAAGGTCGGTGTCATCTGCTCCCGGCGCGGTGTGTGTCTCTGTGGTGGTGCTGTGTTCAGGGCTGACCTGTTCGAGTCGCGGCTGCGGTGTGTCGCTGCGGTCCGCTGTGGGCTCCGCCTCCCCGCTGTTCTCCGGCTGGCTGTCCTCGCGCCGCTGCCGCTGTTTCCCGGCTGTGTCGCCGCGCGAGCTCCCCGGCTGCACGGCTCCGTGCGGACAGCTCAGCCTCTTGTGTCCCACGTCCCTGCACTCAAAACACCTGAGCGGTTCCGTGGTGGCGAAGACGGCGTAGCCGCTGTCCCCCTCTTTACATTTAAAGTTAACGTTTAAAGTCTGATCTTCGTTATTTAAGATCATTAGCACTTGCCTGCGGAAGGACAGGATGTGCCGCATGTTGGAGCTCTTACACCCGAGCGGGATCGCTCTCATGGGGCCGACGAACTTCCCGAAATGGGCCAGCTCCTTCAATATCGCCTCGTCCTTTATGAACGGAGGCACCACCCGCGTGGCAGACAGAGGGGTGACTTTAACCGCGGCTCCTTTCACACAGATCCCGCTCCGCGTCAGCGCGCTCGCGAGGTCGACCCTGTTCACGAACACCACCACGGCCTTGTTCATCCAGGAGGCAGAGTAGATGTTCTCACACCCGATCCTCTCCCCCACCGCAAACAGAACGTCCTCGATCGGTACCCCTTCCTCGGGGACACACCTGACGCCATGCCGGAGAGACAAAGTCTCTACACCGGCCTCAGAGGCCATGGTGCCCCGCTCGCTCTCTCTCTCACTATAAACTTTATATTTTTAAAGTGAAAACCATTCACTGACTACATAAATGTAGATAAATAGATAAATGAATAAATAAATAAACAGTCTTCCGAAAAACTTGGCAGGACGCCAAACAGTCTTTCACGCGCTCCCTCACACCCAGCGCATGTGCAGAGAGAGAGAGAGAAACAGAGAGAAAAAGACACAGAAACAGAGAGAGAGAGACAGAAACAGGGAGAAAAAGACACAGAAACAGGGAGAGAGAGAGATCCACCGGCTTAATAATGAGTTTTCTTTTTTTTTTATTATATGAATGTGCTGTATGATTATCTGCTTATCTACACACACACACACACACACACACACACACACACACACACACACACATTGTGTCCTTTCTATCTTTCTTTACTATTATAATTATTTAACACTAATTCTAACACTGATCTGTGGATTGATTGATATTTTAAAATCTTTAATAAAGACATATTACACCGTTCTTTAAAAATGTTACTCAATATATTTTTAATTCCTATTACATGGTGATTTACTGGTAATTAATGTTTTTCTTCTTTTTTTTTGGTATTTAGTGTAATAATAATAGAAAAAAATATTTATTTTATTGTTTGTTTGATTGATTGTTTACTTAATAAGGTTTCAATAATTTAATGTAAGTGTATTTTAATATCACATTAATAACTCTTGTAAGTAAATAAACTGTGACTCTGTGAAGTTGATTACCGAAGATGATTTCATGCCCCTGTGATGTGAATTATGTCGGTGACATCAGCGTTCTTCTCCAACACAATACCCAGAGCGCCAACGCCCGAACCGCTGAGTCTGAGAAAGAGCTTAGAGAATAAAAAATGAATTATAGAAGCAGTGAGAGCGACAGCAGCGCGCTCTTTCGTCTGTCAGAGTCTCAGGGAAGGAAACGTGAACAGGTGAATATTTTATTCTTTTTCCTGCTGTTTAGGAGAGCGGCGATGACAGACGGGCCATCTGGAGCTCCGGGAACAAACCTGCAGGGGCGAAAGATAATCCTACTGAGAGAGCGAGAGAGAGAGAGAGAGAGAGAGAGAGAGAGAGAGACAGGCAGGATGAAACAGTTCAGTGTCTGAAAGTTTAAGAAAATTAAAAATAGATATATTAAGCAGGTTTCAAACTATTTGTTATATTAAACGTGACTTACATTTATAATTTTTTACACTTCTTTACACTTTCCCATGATTGTGGTAAAAGCACAAAGGTGCTGAAGATGGAGCCCTGAGGAACCCCGCTCGATTCAGTGGTCGATCAAACGGTTAAGGCTCTGGGTTATTGATTGGAAGGTCAGGGGTTCAAGCCCCAACACCACCAGGCTGTGACTGTTAACCCCATCTGTCCAGGGGGCGCTGTATTCTGGCTGCCCCTGTGCTTTGACCCCAGCTTCCTAACTGGGATATGTGAAGAAATCATTTCACTGTGCTGTAAGGTAAATGTAAATAAATAAACCTGAAAATAGTCTTTACATGTAGTGTTTTGAAAAAAGAACATCATAACGTGATCTCATCACAACTTCATCATCAAAACAACAAAAAAAGAAGTGACGTGAAGTCCAATCAGATATCTGGTGCTCCGTTTCAGGAAAAACACACGTGTTGGGAAGCTTTCTTCAGTGAGACCAAAGACATGCTAATTGACAGAATCAGAAAGTTTTTGTCTACAATTGTTCCATCAGCTCTGTATCTTATTAAAAAGAAAATCAGTTTAAATAAATTCAGCAAAGTGACACACTGACAACTCGAGCGATTGCCTCTGAACTCACGTTACTCTGCTGTCTGTGCTTTAAGAAGATTCAGTTTCATTTAGTCTGAGGAACGATCAAACTGTATACAACTCAGGGGGAAAAACCAGACCAGTTAGTTTTGATGAGTTTAATTACCTTAAGAAGCTAAAATGTGGGCAAAAACAACAAGAGCAACAACAGCATGGTTTAGATTTCTCAGTCACGCACTACAAATGAAGAACTAAGTGCACATGCTAATGAGATAACGAGACTAATCACGTCTTGAGAGACGGAACCGGAGCAGAATCGAGGGAACTAACACTACTAACACTAACGAGAAAGCACTCACGGCAGAACATCGATTAAAGTGATACAGAGAAATGAGAGAAAGAAGGATCAATAGAGTTGTTTTCACACCGACCCGAACTGGTTAGGCGCTAAAAAACACAGCTGGAAAATCAAACAGAGGAGACCGGGCGCCGCGGTCGTTAAATTTCCGACCGGACTCACACACCACATCTGACAAGTTCATTACTTTTGTCTTCGGTTCCTCATTAGGCGCTCGTTACGGCTCCCTAGAGTCCACTTAGAGAACCTTTTCTCTGCAAATTACTAGAACCTGCTGGAGTCTGGCTAACGCTGGAGTCTGGCTGGTGCTCCGAGACGCGCTAACTTTCCCTGTAGGAGCGTTAAAGCGGGAAAATGAGCTCCTGACCGTCCTGTAGAGTCGACTGCTTAGCAAAAAGTTGTGTTTCGTGGCACCATGCTGACTCTCTAGACATTTCACAATAACTGTTTGGATTTAAAACCTTTTCTCCGAACATTTCTTGCACAACCGACCTAAGTATTATGAGTACAAAAAGAGAAATGAAAGTTAAACCAGAGCCTTAAACTGAGCCGCAAGATACGCTGAATTTAATACGCTGCTGAAAATCAACCAGGATTTTCTGATATACAGTAAAACACATTCAACCAATGCAATATTTAATTATTAAATCTTAAAAAAACAATATAGTTTTTTAAAGGTTTAAAAACCACTCCTGCAGGGAAAGAGATATACATACATACATACATACATACATACATACATACATACATACATACATACATACATACATACATACATACATATTATGGCATGCCGTTTAGGAAAATATTCATGAGAGAACTTAATGAAAACTCTGAATATATTGAATGAAACGTGAGAATATTGAATGGATTCCGAATATATTGATTGAAAAATATATATTGAAACTGAAACTCTATATATATTGAATGAAGATTCTGAATATTTTGAATGAACTGTGAGAATATTGAATGGATTCCGAATATATTGATTGAAAAATATATATATTGAATGAATTCTGAATATATGGATTGAAACTCTATATATATTGAATGAAGATTCTGAATATATTGAATGAACTGTGAGAATATTGAATGGATTCCGAATATATTGATTGAAAAATATATATATTGAATGAATTCTGAATATATTGAATGAAAAGTCTGAATATATTAAATGATACATGACGTCTTTGAAACACAGCGCCATCTTCAGGAAGGATGAGTGAGTCGGCGAGAAACTTGGTTGCTGCAATTGTGAGAAATGAAGAGATGGTCAACTATTTGATGAGTGCGTGTACGGCCCAAAGTGGTGGCACAAGCCGCACTCACTATCAGACTATGGATGAAGAAATATATTCGCTATTTCACCGCGGAAGACTGGTGTTATGCGCTAAAATGCCCCCTGCCACAGATCTCTATCAAATATTATATTACAACATAAATTCATAGGTTTATTGTTATCAAATGTGATATAACTATTATAATTAACCCTTGGCACGTGACAGGTGTTGAGATCATGAATACAAATTCTCATATAATGTTTATTTTGTGGCACATTTATTTTACAGGGATTTGTCATGTAATACAAAAATGCTTGCACTAAATAAATATTTATGATGGAAAATTTTACGAAATGATTTTTATTATTAAATAAGCAATATAAAAAATACATCTTGTATATAAAAAATAAAAATTAATATTTTTTCCCTATACAACATGTAATTTTTTTATAATGCTTATTTTTTAATCAAATCCATTTGGTCTAATTTGTGATTTCTAAATCATAAACCTATAAATTTCTGTTCTAATATAATATTCGAAGGAGATTAAATAGGGGGGGCAATCTGTGCCAGGGGGGCATTTTAGCGCATAACACCAGTCTTCCGCGGTGAAATAGCGAATAAATTTCTTCATCCGTAGTCTGATACTGAGTGCGGCTTGTGCCACCACTTTGGGCCGGACACGCACTCATCAATGTGTTCACCATCTCTTCATTTCTCACAATTGCAGCAACCAAGTTTCTCGCCGACTCACTCATCTTTTCTAAAGGTGGCGCTGTGTTTTGATGACGTCATGTTTCATTCAATATATTCAGACTTTTCATTCCATATATTCAGACTTTTCATTCCATATATTCAGACTTTTCATTCAATATATCAGTTTTCAATCCATATATTCAGAATTCATTCAATATTCTCACAGTTCATTCAATATATTCAGAATCTTCATTCAATATATATAGAGTTTCAATCCATATATTCAGAATTCATTCAATATATATATTTTTCAATCAATATATTCGAAATCCATTCAATATTCTCACGTTTCATTCAATATATTCAGAGTTTTCATTAAGTTCTCTCAAGAATATTTTCCTAAACGGCATGCCATAGTGTATATATATATATACTGTGTATGTGTATGTATGTATATATATATATATATAGTTTAGTGTTAAGGTTATATATTTGCTGGAAAATAAAGCATTAATTAGCGCTGCATTTGACACTGTCGATCATAACATACTAATAGAAAGACTGGAAAACTGGGTCGGGCTTACTGGGATGGTACTCAAATGGTTCAGGTCATACTTAGAAGGGAGAGGTTATTATGTGAATATAGGAGAGCACAAGTCTAAGTGGACGTCCATGACATGTGGAGTCCCACAAGGCTCAATTCTTGCACCGCTCCTCTTTAGCCTGTATATGCTCCCACTAAGTCAGATAATGAGAAAGAACCAAATTGCCTATCACAGCTATGCTGATGATACCCAGCCTTACCTAGCCTTATCTCCAAATGATTATAGCCCTGTAGACTCCCTCTGCCAATGCATTGATGAAATTAACATTTGGATGTGCCAAATTCTTCTTCAGTTAAACAAGGAGAAAACTGAAGTCATTGCATTTGGAAACAAAGATTAAGCTCTGAAGGTGAATGCATACCTTCACTCTAGGGGTCAAACAACTAAAAATCAAGTTAAGAATCTTGGAGTGATTCTGGAGACAGACCTTAGTTTCAGTAGTCATGGCAAAGCAGTAACTAAATCAGCATACTATCATCTCAAAAACATTGCAAGAATTAGAATTAGGGTGGATTATTGTAACGGTCTCCTCACCGGCCTTCCCAAGAAGACCATTAGACAGCTGCAGCTCATCCAGAACACTGCCGCCAGAATTCTGACTAGAACCAGAAAATCTGAGCACATCACACCCGTCCTCAGGTCCTTACACTGGCTGCCTGTAACATTCAGGATAGATTTTAAAGTACTTTTACTTGTTTATAAATCACTCAATGGCCTAGGACCTAAATACATTGCAGATATGCTCACTGAATATAAACCTAAAAGATCACTCAGATCATTAGGATCGAGCCAGTTAGAAATACCAAGGGTTCACACAAAACAAGGGGAGTCCGCTTTTAGCTATTATGCTGCTTGCAGTTGGAACCAGCTTCCAGATGATATCAGATGTGCAAAAACACTAGTCACATTTAAATCTAAACTTAAAACTCATCTGTTTAGCTGTGCATTTACTGAATGTGCGCTGTGCTACTATACGTCCGAACTGACTGCATTATTTTATGTTTATTTAATATTTTTAACGTTTTTTATCATTATTTTCTTCTCTTTTATGTAAAGCACTTTGAATTACCATTGTGTATGAAATGTGCTATGCAAATAAACTTGCCTTGCCTTGCCTTGCCTAATCAGTCGCCTTGCACCTCCAGGGTCCAGATTCGATTCCCAGCCAGGTTCGATTCCTGCCTCTGTATGCATGGAGTGTGCATGTTCTCTCCTCATGCCTAGTGGGTTTCCTCACACAGTCCAAAGACATGCTAATCGGCGTTCCCAAATTACCCACAGAATGTGTTTTTATCTGCCCTGCAATGGATTGGCACCCTGTCCAGGGTGTACCTGTACCACCCCCTGCAACCCTGCATAAGGATAAAGTGGTATAGACGATGTTGGAGTGAGTGAGTTTGTCTTGTTAAGATTCCGCATGGTAAGGAATTCGTACGTAATTATGGGTCAGGAGCTCTTTTGCAAGCAGTTTGAAAAGATGTGGTTAGGTGGAGTCACATATCTTGGAGTTAACACATAATAGCCTTCGTCCTGCCTGGTTGGTGGCTATGGCCTTGATGACGGAGTGACGGTGGGAATTAGCTACGACTAAATTAGGGGAGAAAATCATTAAAAAATCTAAAATCAATTATTTAAAAAATAATGCGCCCATACTGTCTAATCAGTGATATTAGCATTTTAACTAACTAGCAGAAATTGGTATTATTGTAGCAGTAATAATAAACAACTATCCCTCAAGAAAATTACAAGGGTTCAGAAATAAGCATTAATAAATACTGGATTATTTGGACTCAAAGCTCTAAAGGACTCATCATCATCATCATCATCATCATCATCATCATCATTAATGGCCTGCATTCCCTGCTGAGCTCATAGTGAACTTTTTGAGAGGTGTGACCCTTTAAAGTGCTTTTTATTTAGTTCATGTTACAAAGCACTGACACTGGAGACTCCTTTCCTTAATATTACAGTTTGGAACACAATCAAATTACTATAGAAACTATACGGTATCAGACTGAGTGGATTAATATATACCTGCACTACAGTCCCAGATTAGCGTGAGTTGCAGTGAAGTCCACATTCGACTGTAAGTGTCTGGTTTCTGTGCAAGTTCCAGCTTAGAAACCGCCGCAGGAAGCTAACGTCATGCCGCTCTTTGCTCGTGCTGCATTGTTCCATTTACGAGGAACATTTCAGACCTCCAGAGAAGTTCATTCTGGTATATCATTAGGTTTTTCCAGCCCGAGGCAAAGCAGCGTCCAGATCCTTTCTCATTACGCGTTAAGAGTAACAGAATGAACCCAGTGTGATGACTTTGGTTGAAGAAAAGCCCTGAAGAACACACTTAAAGACGTTTGTATGGATCTATTTTGGAAAGCTGTAAAGAGTTTCGTTCGCATTCGACACTCAACCACACCGTCTCCACTCCAGCTGTCCTCCATCCGATTACGCTCAGCTTTTCCTCAGTGTCTCGACTCTGTAACACATTAATCTCTCTGTCCAACACACACACACACACATTCACACACACAGCGTATATTATGAATGTATGTTTCAGACAGTCATTAGGAATGCATTTGACAAGAGATGAACATACTGAAGACATAAAGTAAAGTTTCCATATATGATGTTACGCTATTTTAGTTACGCAATTTTAATTATCACTCAGAAAAACTTCCCACAATAAAAAACCGCCAACGAGCCGATAAGCAAATGAACCTGGAATGATTGACAGTTGTGCAGGTGCTTTGTTTGTGCTGATGTTACAGATGTTTTTATTTGCTGAAACACTAAATTTGGGTCAAATGACAGAATCCATAATCACTTCAGCTCTCAGTAGATCAGGAAAATAAACACGGTTATTTCAGGGGCCAAATGATGAAACACATCCATCTAACCTCCACTAACGAGTGTTCTCATGTTCCGCTAATTACACCTCGCAGCAAACACGAGCAATCAAAACATGGAGCTCGACTCGTCACAACCTGAACCTGAAGTGAACATTCCTTTATCCAGGTGTGAGAGTTTCACGGGAATCTCTCATCGGAATGATCTCATTAGGAGCGAAGAAACATGGTCAGTGTAAATGGAGCTGGGAAACGGCGTCCAGAAAACACACGTCCAGACGAATGTGAACACTTCCACAGCAGCAAATTCCACAGCACTATTCCAAGTTGTAAATAGTATTGTATGTTATATACAGTAAGTGTGATTTTTGCATGATTTTGCAAAACACAATAAATCCAACAGTTCTGTCATGTTGGAAAAATCAACCTGCATTTGTGTTTATGTTTATTTATGTATGCAATTTAATATCAATAATATGTTGGTTGGGTTTTGATTAAAAAAAAAAATATATATATATACACTGTATATATTGACCTTTGTTAGTCACATGTCTACCATGACATCAGTCACAGTGGATGGCTGAAGCACCATAATTATGCTATGTATTTAGGCTACCCGTCACACAAAAGAGTATCCTAGCAAACGTCAGCTTCTGTTCTGCTGATCATTTTCATATGCAGTATGTTTTGGTGAAAATGGATGAAGAAGTTAATAAGGATATTGATTTACAGAAGTTTGATTTGTTATCATAACTTGGTCATCTCAGATGCTGTACAAACAAACATGTGACAGTGCTTCAGTCGAAAATGAGATGATGCTGTGGAATACGTTGCGCTTAAAAATAATTTGCAGGTAACGTTAACCTACGCTGACATTTCAAGCTTTCCGATTAATAGCTAACTAACCATTCCGGGGTTGAATCCCAAATAGCATTAAATGGAAAGCTAGTGTGCTATGTAGAGCAATCCCTTGATCCACACACCCAGTAGTGCCCTTGATTAGAGAGGGATTTGGGATTCAGCCTTTTCTTATAAGCTAGTTATCTTTGTAGCTTGTGTGCTTCTGTGGGATTCGGCAGGCAGCAACAAACATGAATAAAACTATTTTCTCTAAGCGTTACTGCTATCATGGCTAACTTTAGCCTTTTAGGTCCCGCTAGCTCTCAGCAGTTTTCATTACTGCCTCAATAACATGATGTCGTTCAGAGGGAATCTAATGCAGCCACAGTGTTTTAGCACAGGTCCATACTAACCCTGTTAGCATCGAGCTGGTTCCTGCTGAAGAACATCTCCACAGTGTAGAGGCGCTCTGGGAAAGATGAATGCTGGAAAAGAAATCAGAATCCCAAACTCCCTCATCTGTGAGGAGAAACGTACGGAGACGGATAGAGAGAGAAAAAGACAGAGAGAAAGAGAGAGACAGAGACAGAGAGAGACAGAGACAGAAAGAGACAGAGAGAGAGAAAGACAGACACAGAGAGAATGGCCATGATCTGTAGCTCAGGAACACGTCCCCTTGTTTGGTTTGAAATGCACGCTGCAGCCACTTGTCTGTCTCCTTCTGTTTTCATCTTTGAGGAAAAATAAGAAAAAAAGAAATAAAGAGAACAATGGAGCAGTGGTGGCTGGTGCAAAAAAACTTTGGTGGGGCGCAAACAAAATTAAAAATTTAATACTCGCCTGTAAATAGCCATCTATCAGGTGATTAAGCATCGTTACTACTAGTACATACACACATGTTTCTTGTACTCACTCTGGACATTCTGGACATTCATTGACACTAGTGGTCACTGCACACCTGCACATGAACACAATGCACATAAGTCACCTTAAGGGTGCACACAAGTCACTTTAAATATGACACTTTACAGCATATTTGCACACCCAATGGACATTCCGTTCTATTTATGTTCAACTCCATTCCAACATAAATTTCCACAATTCTATATTTTCTGTATTGTACAGCTAGGTTTTTCTTATATTTTTCTTATATTGTACATTTTGTATTGTACAGATATTTTATTCTTTCTTAGTTCAATTTATTTTCTATTTTGCTTTTCATGTTTATTTCCTATTAATAGTCTTTATTTTAAAGTCACGGGCAGTCGTCTAAGCATTTCACTGCATATCGTACTGTG
>QNUK01000359.1:232500-305000 GCA_013621035.1 Clarias magur
AAGGCAGTGTAGCTGGTGCTTTCTGAGTTTTCAAAAGTTTTCAACCAAAGACAAAAACCCCACTGAGATTAGAGCGCCACCTAGCAAGTACCTTTCCAATCCAGCAGCAAAGAAAAGGCGCTGCTTTGCTTCACGCTCATTCGTGTTTATTCGACGAGCAGCAAACTGACAGAATTCCGGGCCCACCTACGGTACGAGGGCTCTCAGCATGCAGCTCTACAGCGAAACGTGGAAATGAGCAAATAATTAGTTTTATATTAAATATAAAATACATTTCTGCAAAATCCCTTCAAGTAGATTGATTTTACTCCACAGCAATTACATGAAAAAAAAAAAGTTTTGCTAAAGAACCTGACATTATGTTCACACTAGCAAGAGACAAAGTTTGTTTCTTGTGGGCGTGGCCTATTTTTTTTTTATTGAAAATAGGTTTGTTTGATTTCTGCTTGTTTTTTTTAGAAATCTCATTTGGGGCTAATTCTCTGTTTTTTCGCTGTGGTCGTGGCCTATTTTCTAATATTAATAATGTTTTAATTAATTGCTCATTAATTCCGCATTTGTTTGATCTGAGGATTTGCATAAATTTGTGACATCACAGAGTAAATCCAAAGCCGTGAGTCTTGCCACATCTGCGTTGCAGCTGGAAACTTGTGTATGTTAAACACATTTCATTAATGATGAGCTGAGAAAGTTGAGTGCTTAGTGATCAGTGCATTCTCCAATGCAATCTTAGCCCCACCCACTTGTTTCCTATTGGCTCACAAAACCAGGACTCATGATTTCACCGAGCTAATGTTGGAACGAAATGACAAACACATGTGCGAATTTCGCGTCCGCATTCTTCAGTGAATAATTTTTTCTGCCACATAAATATAATCTATGCTTTGCATAAATATTGGCACCCTTTGTGCAAGCTATCGTAAAGGCTGGGAATAATTTCATTTAGGATACACCTCTTCACTTTCTTAAAAAGATTTAATAAATAAATAAAAAGAATATTAATAAAGCTTATGAACATGAGTCATGTACTGTCACATGATAAAAAAACTTTTTTCTGATGTTTTATAGCTTGCTAGTGTGGACATATGGATTTTCTCAAAAGTAACGGGTGTAAAATTATTTATATAATTTATATAGTTTATATAATTACCCTCAAAGTGTCTTTTCATAAAAACCCCAACAGCTCTCTCGAAATGATTGTATCTCGTATGTTAAGCAAAGCTCGGACAGATGCTTGACATCTCTAATTTTTTTTTATAGAATATTTACAGTAAAGTGAAATAAATATTCAACTTTATGATAAACTGCTTCAGTGTTTATGACCGAAGAAAGCGAACGTGTGTTCACTGAGACATGTTTTATTTTATTGCTCTTGCAATGTCGAAAAATCTATTTAAAATAGAAAACATCGACTACGGAGAATGGAAGAACACTCGAAGGTAGCGTCGACCGTCGTCATGGAAACGGAAAAAGTGCATCCATGCATGATGGTGTGATGAGAAACTAAAAAGTCCTGTCCTGTATGTGTGAGGGTGAAGTTATATACTGCTTATGTACAGTATATACACAGGTAGCGATGCGCAACGTTAGCATCGGGATGGAATCGTCATGGCAACGCACTGAGCACATTTTGTAGATTTCTGTTTTCTTTTTCTTTTTTTAAATCAATGAAGCTTATATTACAGAGGTGGCGGAGTAGAGACTAGCAACTTGACCACTATTTTGTTCTAGTTTGAAAGAGACGTTTAAAGGAAAAAGAGGTGAAAGAAAGAGGGACAAACAAAGTTTTAGGATTAGTGGGGTGTTAGCGCATCTTGAATTTTGGGTTTTTTATTTAGATATGTCGCCCAGTAGACCAGGTTGAAGGTACCAAAGAGCAGAGGAAATGCTATTCTGGCGATTCGGTCGATTTTGCTCACGCTGTTGAATGTTTTCTTGGCCTCGGCCGGTTTGGGTTTTGGCTCTTCTTTCGGCTCGGTAGGTGGAGGAGGCGCGCTTTTGGCAATGGTCGCTAGTCCTGGGTCTCTGGCGATGTTGGGGGCGAAAGCGGTTGCCGTGGCAGCCGTGTAGGTGTTGTTCTTCTTCAGCAAAGACTCCTTTTTCTTCTTTTGCTGTAATGTTAAGCAAGCAGGAGGTGAATACATTTTTAATGAAAAGAAAACAAGCAGGATGATCTAAGGGTAGCACTGCAAGAAGGAGACAAACTCGGTGCACCTGTGTGGAACTTCCAGGAATTTATCCTTAGACCTTACACTCAGGGACTCTAACCAGGAACCATGAGCTGAGAAACTTAGGCACAGCAATTTAACTTTAGGAATTTTCATCCAGTATTTGTACCTTGAAACTAAATACCAGGAACCGTGAGATCAGGAAATTAAACTCTTGAATGTGAATGATTTTATCTCACTAATTTACACCCAGGATGTTAAATGCTAAAAACCACACCTGGGAGAGATCCACTGAGATCTTTGCTCAATCATCTTAGAATCCCTAACTGTGAGCACTGAGGGCGCTGGCACACTTTATTCATACCATGTTTATTTGTACCAGTCTCAGGAACAATTGCTCTAGATTTACAGTAGGGTTAGGGCAGTTAACCCTAACCCTAGGGTTACAAGTGCCTCACCCTAACCTTAATGCCCCCCCACTCTCCCGCTGGCCAGCATTCCCATTATTATTATCATTATTATTATTCACTGAACTCAGGTACACTTGCGTATAGTTGCTCTCTCTAAGAAATAAGGAAATCAATCTTTGTGCTAAACTGAAGTAGATTTGTTCCGTGCCCACGTATACTGTACTCTGTTCTCGAGACCTCTTTAAGAAGACAGGGACACGGTTTCCGAACCTGGAAAGAAATGAACCAGACTTTGGGGTGAAGTGTTCTCAGAAATGATCCTGGATTACGAATGTGAAAATGCCCTACATCATGTTACATTCTGAAGTCATTTTCTGTCCTGTTGTTGTTTACCTTACACCCTGCTTGGGCTAAAACCAGCTGAGGTTGAGTCTAAACACTTAGCACCATGTTAAGCACCAGGTTTGGTCCCCTGGGACAGATGGCTACTATTTCTATTTTTAATGGAGGAAAAGTCATTTTAGATTAAAACTGAATAAATGAAGAGTTGCAAACCTTCTCCGGTACGACGCTCTTGCCGTCCCAGGCGTAGCCCCTCTTAGTGAAGTAGTTGACGGTGGCGAATTCGATGAGGGCGGAGAACACGAAGGCGTAGCAGACGGCGATGAACCAGTCCATAGCAGTGGCGTAGGCCACTTTGGGCAGAGAGTTCCTAGCGCTGATACTCAGAGTGGTCATGGTCAGGACTGTGGTCACTCCTGCAAACGGAAAGAAAACAAACCTCTTTTATTAATGTTTATTACAGGGCGACGTATAGTCTGTAGATCTCGGGTTTAAGGCGGTGTCACAATGTGTTGTGTGACTTGCAGGTTCTGGGTAAGATTAACAACAATAACCCTTGAAGCTTGTTTTAGGAATCTGGAGAAGGTTGTAGGTTTAACGGTTTAGGAACTAAGAAAATTTTGGACTAAGAAGATTTTCCCAGCTGTAGGACAATTAAAGGTAGATCTTAAGTGCAAATGGTGCTCTCTAGCGCCACCATCAGGTCGTCATTGCATGTTCCTTATCTTTGCCTGCACAGTGGGTTGGACGCTGCAGCATTCTGCCAAAATTCTCCCAGTTATCTCTGTTTCTTATTCCCTGGAGGAGCCACAAACACCAAGGACACGAGAAGTTTTAGTGTAATTTGGTCCGAAGCAGCTGGACAGCGTTCAGTCCCACGTCCTTATTTATAAAGGTCCATTAGTCCAGTGGAACATTTTCAGTTTTTGGAAACGATGACGGAGGTGTATGTGAGCCAAACTGTCTGTAACTATAAACCATCGTGACTGGTCACTGAGTAAAATCCATTAAATGAGTGGAGCTTTGTGTTTGCTGTCTCTGTGCATTACAGTTTAATTAAACGACGTGTCACTGGAGCGCTGGAGGCTCACCAGATTTTCACTTACGGAGATCAGACGTGGCACGACTCCGCTTTATCTCTCATAAATGTTCAAAAATACAGTCAATTCTGCTGACAACACATTTTATAAACTTTTTTTTAAATGTATTTTTATTTTTTTTTATAATTGTTATTAGCTGTGCATCAATGGTGTTGGTGTTTGGGCTGCTTCCGTGGAGGGGTGGCCACAGCGGACCATCTCATCTGCACAAACAGGTTTTACACTGAACCCCTTCCTGATGGGCCCCTCCCGCTTTGTCCCGGGCTTGGCACTCCAGTGGGTGGGGTTTAGGCTTTGGCTGGGAATCGACCCGAGACTTCCACAGGGCATGTGAGACACCTACAGTTCCACTGCCACTCCAACGCCCCATTAAGTGTGCACAGATAATATTTGTAAGGTGATACCAGTGAAAAAGAAAAAGAAAAAAGTAAATAGAAGAAAAAAATACAACACAGAGGAAAACTTTAGACGGGGGAAAGAGCGGCAAAACATCTGGAGCCTGAAGATTTATTGAGAAGGAGTTATTGAGACGTTTCACAGCGAGACAGAACTGAGTTTTAGGAAATGTGATGGACAAGTGAGGATGTTTTCAAGGCTCTGCTCTCTCTCTCTCTCTCTCGCTTATGAATAAAGCAGCAGCACAGATGGGAGTCTCACAGCACACACATACAAATAAATGAATGAATTAATTAATTAATTTAATTAATTAAATAAAACAACTGAAAAAATAACTCAGATATAATGTTATAATAATGCAGAAAAAACTTTTACTGCTCTGATAAATTTAAATCTCTAATAGTTTTGAACAAATCTGATGGTTCTTGCTTCACTGAGAAAAGTTTGTTGGTTTCTAAAAATTCTAAAAAAAGATTTAACGAGACATTTTTAGACATTTTTAGATATTTTAGGAAAAGCCCTTTAATGCCATTCTGAATAGGAAAAGAAATGAATGATTCATGAATGCAAGTCAACTTGAAACTGAATAAACAAATACAAAATAAAGTAAATAATAATAATAATATAATAATAAAAAAATAATAAATAATAATAATAATAATAATTGCATTAAGCTTTGACGTTTCTTAATTACAAAAAAAGACATTTCAGAATTTTCTATCTACAGTGCCTAGCATTATGTCTACTAAAATATTTGTCCAGTTTCATATTTTCCAGTTGAATGAGTATTAGAGTGTCTACATATTAAACTTTAAACATAAATAAATAAACAGAGTGTTTGTGGTCTGACAGATGTTCACAGATCCGTGCATCTGGACAGGACAGAGGATTATCTGGATTTTTTTCGAGTAAATAAACGGAGGTTAATGATTCATTTTGCCAACGAACTCCTGCTAATTAGCAAGATCTGCGATCGTCCTGACACTCGCCTGTTAACCATGATGACGACTTCTGGTGCCTCAAGTGTGAGTCATTTATAAAAATAAATAAATAAATAAATAAATAAATAAATAAAATAAAATAAAAAAATGAACAAAACAGCGCAGAGCATTGTGGGAAATCCCGAGCGACGTCCGCTGAAGGAAGAATTACAGTTTTATTCGAATAACAACCCGGGACGTGTGAAACGCTCGAGTCACGACTGTGAGTCTGTAATTCACGCCTGTCACACCCGAGGAAACAGCAGGTTTCTGACGGCGCTGGGATCGCCGCGGTCACGCTCCGCGCTGCTAATGCGCCTGTGACGGTGATGTGGGAGGAAGGGGGGGATGTCGGGGGGTGATGGAATGATTTTAGGCCTGTGATGTGAATCTTAAAGTGGCCGATGGAAAAGAAACTTTCTCAGAGCTGATTGGCCGATCCAACGTAACCATGGCAACAATTATAAACAGTAGTTCAGGGTAAGTATTGGCTTCTATTGACATGATTTTTTTATTAAAAGTAAACATTATTATACAAACAACTGCATTATTTACAGCATCCTCAGGACTTTTTGTGAGTGGTGGGAGGTTAATATTTGGAATTTTTACAAAAATGTTTACAAAATTAAACACAAATCATATTAATATTATAAGACTAAGTGTAATATAATGCTAAAAGTATGTCGACACCTGACCGTCACCCCTACATAGAGTACATACAGAACATACAGTACATACATCTCATCTCTCGTTCCACTGCTGCGAGCAGTAATAAAAGAAAAGATGTAGTTTCTACAGCTGGAGCATTCTTCCAACAGCAGGAGTCACATGACAGTGCTGTGTTTAAAGTCATTAAGCTCTTCAGTACGACCCATTCTACTGCTAATATGTGTATGTGTCTGTGTGTGTGTGTGTGTGTGTGTGTGAGAGAGAGAGAGAGAGAGAGAGAGAGAGAGAGCACATGTGCTGGATTTTGATCACTTGTCAGCGATGGACGCAAACACCTGAACTTAAATATTAGCAGGGGGTGCACATATTTTTGGGCACACAGTATACCCGAGGAGAAGAGCATGAGTTATAAAAGTGCACTTCTTCAGTAATAATACTGGATTAAGAATATAACATGGAGAGGTTTCCATAGAAACAGGATGTGTGGTGTGTTGGAGAAAAAAGTCTTTTATCAGCTGCGTCAGTGAAGACGCCTGAGAGGAGAGGAGAAACAGCACTGACTTTATAAATACAGAATATATAACATTCATTTATAGACATATTTATAGTTTTTAATCTCACTCCCTCATCGTCTACACCACTTTATCCTGTACTCAGTGTCATGGGGGCGGGGCCTATCCCAGGAGACTTAGGGCATGAGGCGGGGTATACCCAGGACACAAACAATCATACATGCCACACATACACACTCATTCACATTTGGGAACGGTAATTAGCCTAGCCTCAGTCTCTGGACTGGAAGGAAACCGGAGAACCAGGAGGAAACCCACCAAGCACGGGGAGAACATGCAAATCCCACACACACGCAGAGACGGGAATAGAACCCGGACCCTGGTGGTGCAAGGCGACAGTGCTAACCACTACACCACCGTGCTATATTTCATAACTATGATATAGACCAGTATATATTTAATATTTATGTGAAATTAATAATATGATAATTATAGATTTAGAGTTAAATCATGTGAAAATCTTTTGGGCCACATCACCAGAGAAAGGAGATATTTATATTTATATAAATATATATATTAGTCTCAGCCTTCAGGGCTTTTTAATTCGCCTCGAAAAAGTTTAGAGCAAAGAAACAAAACAGTTTCAGGCAGAACTCGGGTTCGAAATGTCAGCGGCATTGCAATAATAAATCTCTTTATTTAAAAAACATAATATTTTTGAAAATAACAAGAAAATCACTAAATAGAAGCAGCAAAGTAATAAATTAACCTCTGTGGCATTTTAACTGCTCTGCCTTTTGTTTTATTACTGTTTTGAATATTAAAACTCTGCAGCTGAGAAAAATAAAATTCTCTAAAATTATGTTTTTAGGAAAGTTCAACTGCCTGCAGTAAACACTCCGTAATTTATTTATGATTTATGGCGAAAAAACTATAAGGAGGTTGTGGAGGGAAAATGAGGTCACAAAACAGCAGCCACACACACACACACACACACACACACACACACACACACACATGCACACACACACACACGCACACGTCGCCGCGCGGTGCTGCTCCGAGCAGTTTCGGTTTAAGAGCTCTTCAGCTTTAGCATTGATTTTAAATCCCAGCGTTATCGCTTTGTCTTTATCTCAGTCATCAGTAACAGGTAGAGGACGTCCCGCAGACGCGCCGGAGCTCCGCCCACTGATCCTCACGGCCTGACAGGGTGCGAGTTTCACTGATTTATGATTATATTATGGTAGTTTTAAACTGTAAGCATTTACAGATTCATGTGGTGAGGTTTAAGACTCAAACCAGGCGAGTCCTTATTACATCTGACTTCTGCAAAACAGATCCACTGGTGTTTAAATCTTTTGTAAGATTCAAAGGGGTTTCAAATGCCAGTTTGTGATTTGTTCAAAAGGCAGGTGTGTGAGGAGTTCCTAAGTAAATATATCCAGAAGAAGAAGAAGAAGAAGAAGAAGAAGAAGAAGAAGAAGAAGGTGAGGTCCAGAACAACATTAGATCCAGAGGTAGATCCAGAACAACTCTATTTACTATAACTGTGTTGGATTGTTTCCATGACAACAGGAATTAAAAACAGGCTGGTATTTATACTCTGTGACTCAAACACTAAAATTAATCGTTAAAAAAACAATTGATCCATTGAAAGATAACAGAGTGGGTTCATGTTAGATAAGACAATAGAAGAAGTAACCATAGCAACAATCCTCCAGCAGCAGCCTATGGATATGTAAGGGGTGGGGGGGGGGGGGGGAGCTAGAATTTTTTATTTTTTGTAATTTTGTTTAAATTTAATGATGTGGGAGTCGAACACTGTGGTCAGGTTAATGTTGTTGTTGTGCTTCAGTATTATTCTCGGGTGTTTCTACTTCACTACATTTCCAAAGAAACTGCACTCATTACAAGTCTAGATGTTTTTTTTCTTGTTTCTCTAAAATGACTTTGTTCTGTATTTATTTTCCTTATGTCAGTGTAGAAACATATAACATGTCAGCTCATCTCCTTTGATCTTTGTAAATTCGTTAGTTAGCAATGTTTAATGTTTAATTCACGTTTAAAAGTAGAAATCTGTGTCTCTGATGCGGCTCCTTTCAACTCTGTATTTTAAGTAAATCTCTAATATAATACGTATACTACAGTATATTTTAGAGATTATACAGATTACATATACATATTCTAATACTATAATCCTTATATTTAAGTAGAATTTCTCCAGCCACCTCAGTAGGCGTGGTCTTCATTTTAATGCTGCTGAATTTGTTGCTGTTCTACACCTGCACTTAGCTGTGAGTGTGTGTGTGTGTGTGTGTGTGTGTGTGTGTGTGTGTGTGTGTGTTTACACACTCACCGAACACAGTCCTGGCAGGAACGGATTCTCTGTTGAGCCAGAAGGAGACCTGTGACAGGATGACGGTCATGATGCACGGCAGATACGTCTGAATGACAAAGTAGCCGATCTTCCTTTTCAGGTGGAAGTGCGTCGTCATGACAACGTACTCGCCTGGGGGTGGAGGGGTGGAAGATAGAGGGATGAGAGAGAGAGAGCGAGAGAGTGGAAATATTATTCAGAGGAAAAAGGACAGGCGGACTGAGACACACTGTGTTTATTCAAATGATTATTAATGGAATAAAGATGTTAATGAGGTCTAATTAACTCCTTATTATGCATTTATAAAGAGGAGGAGTCATAACGGATCTTCACAGTAACAAGGAATATGCCACATGTAATAACGCACACACAAACACATACACACACACTAACGAGCTGCTATAAACTCTCTATGAACACTTTATTCATAAGGCATTACACTCAGCTTGTTCACCTGCACACCTGTCATGTACTGCCAGACCTGCACCCTCCAGTCCTGTACCAGGGAATCATTAGAGTGTAAACATCCCTTTAAATTAAAATTGCAAAGTTTAGGCCAGTTTACGAGAGAAAGGGGCGGGGCATAGTGAACTGGGAGGCTTTCGTCATTTGTATATTTATAGAATAAAATTTCATGAAGTTTTTTTTTTTTTGGCCAGAGTTTAAATCACGAATGTGAATGTGCGTCTCCGCGCCACTGCGTCTCGCTCCTGTCTTGCTCCCGTCTCACTCCCGCGTCTCACTCGGTGCTCTGCTAACGACTTTTGCTCATCCATCGTGTTTTTGATGGATGTTTGTGACTCGGGTTCTGGGTTTAGATCTTGTTTGACTCATTGGGTGTTTTTTGGTTTCTTTTTGTTGCTTTTGGAGCGCACGCACAAACTCACCGTTGCCCAGTGATTCTCTGTGATTGACAGGGGAGAGCGAGAGAGTAAGCCCTGAGCACATGGACAACTCGACGCTTCAGGAATCCTGAACACAATATTATTAATTAAGTGACAAAGCTATGTTTATATAATACGTTTTTTTTAAATGTTTTTTTATTAAACATTTTTTCTGTCTGTAAAGCTGATTTTGTACGCTGTTATTTTTGTTACACCATCCTGAAAAAAACTCAAATTTGCTCAAATCTCTCTCTCTCTTTGATTGGCTGGAACCGCAGCACAACTATAACGCTGCCACAGTCCGCACAAGCGAGCGCAGTGATGAGATATCGAGTGTACAAGTGTGAGTGCGGAAATAAAATATGAGCTCTTACAAAAAAAAGAGTTTTCCCTCTGGACAGTGGCACAAATATAACTCAGTACTTTATGACAACATCCTTTAAAACGTTAAAACGCGGAAACACCTGATCAACCGATACGAAATTCTCACAAAACTCACTTCGATTCGATCTGAACTGCAATTGTATTGAGATAAATATCACCATTTGATAAATATCCAGGAAATAAATGAATACATTTAGTTTATAAAGATTAATAGATTTTGTTACAATTCTAATTTCAAACTTAGCAAATGATTCAGTTGTCCCACACAGTATGTTGTGCTCCGTCAATACATTAAAGAACAGTAACATTTCACCTCCTTTAATATAAACATATATAAATAAAAATTAATACATTTTAATAGATTAATAGAAATAAGAGTTTGGTGTCAGTGTCGCAATACAAGAATCAAAAGAACATCAAGAAATCACAATATCAATGAATCAATATGACAACTGAATCAATATCACGACTGAATCAATCTTATTAATATAACACTGCGAGTCGATTCAGACAGATTGCTAAACATTAGTTATTAGCACCAGTTGTCTGTTAGCCGCATTAGCATTGTAGCACGGCTGAATAAGTGAAGGATGTGTGTCAGCGACGTCTCGCTGGTCGGTGTGTGAGCTCGGCGTGACGGTCTGACGCACGCCACTGTGTTTTATTAGAACAGACGACCCTCAGGACGCTAATTCTCCTTAAGTGTAACAGCGGAAAATTAATGGAGCACAGCGACACACACACACACACACACACACACACACACACACACTTTTTGTCATTGGCTTGTAATAAAAAGCTTTTGACAACACAATCAATACACACTTATTTAACGTCCATGAGATATTGATCCTTCGCTCTCACATTGATAAATATTGCAGAGAATCGAAGTGAGGTAATGTCTGTGTGTGTGTGTGTGTGTGTGTGTGTGTGTGTGTGTGTGTGTGTGTGTGTGTGTGTGTGTGTGTGTCTGTGTGTGTGTGTGTGTGTGTGTGTGTGTGTGTGTGTGTGTGTGTGTCTACAGAGTGTGTAAAGTGTGTGTGTGTGTGTGTGTGTGTGCAGTGTGTATGTGTGTCTACTGAGTATGTACAGTGTGTGTGTCTGCAGTGTGTGTGTGTGTGTGTGTGTGTGTGTGTGTGTGTGTGTGTGTGTGTGTGTGTGTGTGTGTGTGTGTGTGTGTGTGTGTGTGTGTGTGTGTGTGTGTGTGTGTGTGTGTGTCTGTGTGTGTGTCTGTGTGTGTGTGTGTGTGTGTGTGTGTGTGTGTGTGTGTGTGTGTGTGTGTGTGTGTGTGTGTGTGTGTGTGTGTGTGCGTATGTGTGTGTCTGTACGTGTGTGTGTGTGTGTGTCATTGTGTGTGTGTGCGTGTGCTACACTTTCTGACAGAATCAGATTTCTGCACTAATCTTAAAAAGTCATTCTGCTATTCAGTCAGTGAATTTCCTAATTAATTGATTAATTGATTGTTTAATTAAATTACTTAATTAACAGCATGTCTAAGCTCACACTGCACATATTTTAATTCGTTCCTTCTTTCTTACAGTATTATAACTTTACAAAAAGAAATAAAACTGAAGCTGTTCTCTTTACCCCAAAGTGTCTGACTGACTCATTAAATGTATATATATTTAAACAGATTTATATATTTATATTTATACACACATCCACATTTCCGGTATATTATTTTGATTCTGTAAAGCTGCTCTGTGATCATTGTTGTGAAAAGCGCTATACAAATTAAACTGAATTAGACAGGAGCCGAACCCAGGTCACCTGATTAGGAGGCAGAAGTGCTAACCACGCACACGGTACCGCACGCGGATACGTAACGCTGTAGCATGTGACACACAGACAGTGAATGTACACCGCGCGGCGAGGGTAATGTAAATACAGAGCTGTATAATCTCACAGTTAAGCTGGGAAACTCTCTGATAACCAGCGGCTAAAAGGAAAGATTACAGCGAGCGACCATCTGCTAGCATCAGCCGACCCACTGCGGTGTGCGCGGAGAGTGACGTCACAACGGGGGCAACGATTTCAGTGCAAATGAAAGAGATTAAACTTACCAAAGGACTCAAGCATGACCGTGAGCTGATGAGATTCAATCTGTTTAGTGTCACAAATCAACATGTAAATTTAGGGCATACGTCTTCAGCACCGCGCAAAAGTATAAATTGAATTAA
The DNA here is from genome assembly GCA_013621035.1 of Clarias magur. Classification (NCBI taxonomy): domain Eukaryota; kingdom Metazoa; phylum Chordata; class Actinopteri; order Siluriformes; family Clariidae; genus Clarias; species Clarias magur. The sequence goes on from QNUK01000359.1 coordinate 244,906, forward strand.
TTGTTTAAATGAAAAGAAAAATGGGAACAAATGTTTTACTGCGACAGGCTGCAAGAGCCTAAAGATACGATTTAAAAACCGGTTGTGTATGTACCAGCCTCAGCAGTGACCTCATTTCTCCTCTCGTCTGCTCTAACCCCTCAGCATTCAGCATCAGCAGTGAACTCATCACCTCCTGATCATCTCTCATCATCTGCACCTGTTTCTCACTGGCTCAGGACTTCAGTTAGATGGTTTTATCCTTGAATGATTCACAGGTCAGTGTGTGGCTTAACAAACACAAACACATTCCTCTGAAACTGACCAGGTACAGGGACTGGAGTGGACATAATGAGAGACAGAAACGTCCTTCAGGAAGCCTGGAGAACTTATTCCTCAAGACTACATTAAACACAAATGAACGTCTGGAGGAAGGAAAATATGAAGAAATCAGCGGAGTCAAGACTTTTGCACAGTACTGTATGATAAATAAAGTGAATACATTTAAAGAGCTTTATCAGTCTGTTCCTAATGATCGATAGTGAAATATAAATTTTATTTGTCACATACACAGTCATACACAGTACGATATGCAGTGCACATGCTTAGGACATGAGAACATGAGGAAAAAACCCCGAGAGACACTCATGTGGACACTCATACCGGTGCTGGACTGGACCACGCCCGAGTCCACCGTCTGTCCCATCAGGTCGTACTGGTTCAGTCGAGACCCGTCTTCAGCCACCACCACTGACTGGGCAGCTCCTCTTGTCCACACGTACACCACCTCGGCACGCGTGTACGCATCTGACACACACACAAACACACACACACAGAATGTCATTTTTATTTTACTTTTAAAAATTATAATCACAATATTGATTATAACATTTATAATAATAATAATAATAATAATAATAATAATAATAATAATAATAATAAAGTGTCTTAAACATTGGTTGTTTTGTTCAGTGAACAGTTATACAAGGTTAAACAAAGTTTCTTCAAAGTTCTCAAGAACACAAACTGCTGTTTAAATCACTTTTCCACTTTCTCCAGCTTTGATCGATCTTATGACCATCAGTAGTTCTAGACTTTTGAACTTTGCAGGTCCACTAACAGCTCGTCTGCCCCCGAGCACTCCAGTCTTTTAACTCTGGATCAGAGGGGACGTGTTCCATCAGGGGGACGACCGGGGACATACACAAATATTATCTTTATTCACTATAACTCACTCTCACTCACTCATCGTCTATACTGCTTTATCCTGTATTCAGGGTTCCGGAACAGGACAGGGTGCCAATCCATTACAGGGTACACACACACACACACACACACACACACACACACACACACACACACACAATCTGGGAACCCCAGTTAGCCTAATCTGCATGTCTTTGGACTGTGGGAGGAAACCGGAGTACCCGGGAATAAACTCACCAAGCATGGGGAGAACAAACAAACTCCACACACAGACCCGAAGTGGGAATTGGTAACCACTACGCCGCTGTGCCGCAGTATTAGAACTTTATTCTTGTAAATTGCATATACTGTATATCTGAGCTGCTTTAATAGACACACTAGTGAAAGCAGTTTACATTTGTGTTGATGGTTTTGAAATTAGACCTGATTAAAATGAAATCAATTGCAGATAACAGGAAGAGGAGGATGAGGAGGAGAGGAGGGCGTGACTCACAGCTGCCAAATTTGAGAGGACAGGCGTGAGCATCCATGGGGAAATCCTCCAAGTGCATTGGGCACTCCGCTCGCACCGTCAACCTGAGAAAGAGAGAGAGAGAGAGAGAGAGAGAGAGAGAGAGACAGAGGGAGAGGGAGAGGGAGAGAGACAGAGAGGGAGACAGAGAGAGACAGAAAGAGAGAGACAGAGAGAAACAGAGAGAGAAAGGGAGAGAGAGAGACAGAGAGAGAGAGATGCAGAATTTAATGTTTATAAAATAGCAAAGCACTCAAGGTCTTTTCTCTCTCTCTCACACACACACACACAGTGACAGGATGATGAAGCGGTGGACGTCGCCCCTCACAGTGTGTGTGTCTGCCGTTTATCTTCCCTTTGACATGAATACAAACTTTTCCTTTAATCTGCTAATAAAGACTGTAAATGCTCAGACCTGCGAGTTTCCTGCACAGTGTGTGTGTGCGTGTGTGCATGTGTGTGTGTGTGTGTGTGTGTGTGTGTGTGTGTGTGTGTGTGTGTGTGTGTGTGAGAAACACTCATAACTCATTCTTTCACTGCGTACATCCTTCAGCTCTGCACGTCTCAAACCCTACAGTACCACGCAAAGCGAAACAGGAAGCAATGCCCATATAAGGAAATGTGATAACCGACACGGGGCGGGGGAAGTCAGAGGGAGAGAGAGGGAGAGAGTGTGTGTGTGTGTGTGTGTGTGTGTGTGTGTGTGTGTGTGTGTGTATTTGTGTGCGTGGTGTGTGTGTGTGTGTGTGTGTGTGTGTGTGTGTGTGTGTGTGCTGAGGGAAGCTGATGCTGTGAGTAACTGGTGTGCGATACCTCATGGTGTAGAGCAGCGTCCCCTCCTCTGTGATGCGCAGCAGTTTATTCGGCATGGTCATGTTGTGAGCGACGGATTTCTTGCCGTTGTGGAAGAAGGTGTCGGGGGTCCAGATCTTACTGGCCATCAGGTTGTTGAGGCGCAGCACGGCCATCGGACCTTTAAACTTCAGACGCTCGTCCTTCCAGCTCTGTCTGAAGAACACGTCTATGGTGTATTCCTGAAACACCAGATGTGGATTAGTTTCCTATAACTGTAGCTATGAAAATAGTGCAGCTGCAAATCACATCTGTATACAGAGCCCTGTCCATCCGCAGCCACCCCCCCCCCCCTTTCCACCCCCTTCTGTGCCTTTAGGCAAGAAGAAATCCTCCATAGATGTGATGTGCTGGTGATTCAGTACATTCAGGTGGTCAGCTGACTTCAGCGACTGAAGCAACCCCAGATCATAACACTGTCTCCAGAGGCTTGTACAGTGGACACTATGCATGATGGGTGCATCGCTTCATGCGCTTCCCTTCTTACCCTGACACGCCCATCACTCTGGAATAGGCTCAGTCTGGACTCATCAGGTCACATGACCTTTTCCATCACTCCAAAGTCCAGTCTTTATGATCACTAACAAACTGAAGACTTTTCTTCTGATGAGTAACTTTCTTTAGTTGTTGTCTTTGTCACGGATTGTCCGTGTGAGACGGGTGTGGCGGACCCAGAAGCAGACACAACAGATAGGGTTCAATATTATACTTTAATGAAAAATATAAAAGTTAGCCAAAAGAGAAGTTCAACCAAGGATACAGTACTTTGGGATGCTGTCTGGAGTGGGCAGTGTCGTGGCTTGGCAGGGGTTAAGGAATGGGTGGCACAGAGAAGCAGCAGAGTAAGCACGGCTGTGTGGGGAGATGAGGGCTGCAGCGCGCATGCACAATCCGGCGCGCAGGTTGAGAGAGAACAGCGGCTGTGTGAGCGCGGCTGTGTGGAAAGATGAAAGATGCAGCGCGCGTGCACGATCCGACGCGCAGGTTGAAAAGGGCGCAGCGGCCGTGTGAGCGCGGCTGTGTGGAGAGGCGAAGGCTGCCGCGCGCGCTGAATCCGGCGTGCAGTTTGAAAGCGAGTCGGAGACAAAAGCGAAAGCAGAGGGTCAAAACCGGGTTGTCAATCAGCGCAGCAAACAATTCCGAGTCGTGAGGCTAAGGACGTAATCAGAGGAAAAAGGGGTCAGCAACGTAGAAGGCACAGGTATATTTTGCAGAAACACTAGACACAAAAAACTGCTCTAGACACTAGGCTTGGAGCACGAAATAATCCGGCACCGGACGGTTGTTCCTGGGCGAATTATATAGAGCGAAAACTAATGAATGAAATACGGAGCAGGTGTGCTCATGCCTGTGAATGAAGCGGCAAAACGGAAGCCGTGGAAAGGAATGGGGGAAGGAGTGCAGGTGATCATGACTTGGCTCGAGCAGAGGGCATGGCTTGGCGTAGCGTTACAGTACCCCCCCTCCTATGGGCGCCACCGGGCGTCCTAGCTGGTGCTTCTGGGTGTTGCCGGTGGAAATCAGAGATTAGATTTGGGTCGACGATGAACCTGGCGGGGACCCAACTCCTCTCTTCAGGCCCATAACCATCCCAGTCGACGAGGTACTGTAGACCTCTGCCTCGGCGTCGAGCTCTTAGTAGCTTGCGCACCGAAAAAACCTCACCACCGTCAATGAGTTTAGGAGGAGGGGGAGGGCGGGGGGGTTGGGATAGAGGGCTGGGGACCAGTCGTCGGAGTTGCGACACGTGAAACGTCGGGTTGATGCGGCGCATAGAGAGAGGTAGGGAAAGTCTAACGGAAACAGGGTTAATTATCTTGGTGACCGTGAATGGTCCGATAAATCTGGGGGACAATTTGTGGGAGATTGTCTTGATGGGAATGTCTCGGGTAGACAGCATCACCCTCTGACCCACTCTGTATCTGGGGGCTGCCGAGCGGCGCCGGTCAGCTTGCCGTTTAAAGGTGCTGATGGTGCGCAGAAGACGGGTTCTGGCCTGGGACCACACTCTCTTGCAACGGCGTACAAAAGACAGGGCTGACGGCATGTTTACCTCCTCCTCTTGGGATGGGAACAGTGGTGGCTGATAGCCCAAGCAGCATTGGAAGGGAGAAAGACCTGTGGCAGAGGTCGGTAGAGAGTTGTGTGCGTACTCAATCCAGGGGAGTGTCCTGCTCCAGGTGGTCGCATCACGTGAGGCCATGCACCTTAGGGTCTTTTCCAGTTCCTGGTTCAATCTCTCCGTCTGCCCGTTTGACTGAGGGTGATAACCAGAGGATAGACTGGGCGTTGCTCCGATTAACTTGCAAAATGCCCTCCAGAACCCTGCGGAGAACTGGGGGCCGCGGTCAGAGACAATGTCGGAGGGGAGACCATGCAGACGGAAGACGTGGAGGATCATCAACTCAGCCGTTTCCTTGGCTGACGGGAGCTTAGGCAAGGGGATGAAATGGGCAGACTTGGAGAAGCGATCCACTATGGACAGTATGCATGTATTTCCATCAGAATTGGGGAGACCGGTAACAAAATCCAGAGCGATATGAGACCAAGGCCGGTGAGGGGCTGGGAGAGGATTCAGGAAACCAGCCGGAGGTTTGTTGGTCGACTTGTTCCGGACGCAAGTGTCACAGGCTGTCACAAACCCATCAACATCGGTCTTCATAGATGGCCACCAGAACCGTTGCTGAAGGAGGGAAAGAGTGCGGGCTCTCCCCGGGTGACAGGCAATTCGGGAGCTGTGCCCCCATCCCAGCACCTGAGATCGAACCGACGCTGGGACAAAGAGAAGGCCGGGGGGAACGTTGCTTGGACCTGGTTCCCGACTGAGTGCCTTCTTCACCTGCGTTTCGATGTCCATGAGAGCGGCCGCCACAAGGCAACGAGGGGGCAGGATCGTCTCGGCCGGCACTGGTTCATGGGGTGTGGAGAACTGCCGGGACAGGGCGTCAGGTTTTCCATTTCTGGAGCCCGGGCGATACGAGAGTGTGAAGTTAAAACGGGAGAAAAACAGGCTCCACCTGGCCTGACGGGCATTGAGCCGCTTGGCTGACCTGAGGTACTCCAGGTTCTTATGGTCAGTCCAGACTAAGAACGGAGCAGCAGTTCCCTCCAGCCAGTGTCTCCACTCTTCCAGTGCTAGCTTTATAGCCAATAGCTCTCGATCTCCTATGTCATAGTTCCTCTCTGCTGGGGAGAGGCGACGGGAGAAGAAGGAGCAGGGGTGTAACTTACTGTCCTTGGGGGATGTTTGGGACAAGATGGCTCCGACCCCTGATTCGGAGGCATCTACCTCCACCACGAACTGAAGGGTAGGATCTGGGATGATTAGTATGGGGGCAGAAGTGAACCTGTGCTTCAGGTCATTGAACGCATTATCAGCCTGTTTGCTCCAGGAGAAGGGGATCTTTGTGGAGGTTAGAGCAGTGAGAGGGGCTGCTACGGAACTATAGTTTCTGACAAAGCGCCTGTAAAAATTAGCAAATCCCAAGAATCGTTGGAGGTCCCGTCTTGAGGTAGGAGTGGGCCATTCTGTGACGGCAGTTAATTTAGATGGCTCCATTTGTAAACTGGAAGGGGAGATAATAAATCCCAGGAATGACACAGAGTCTCTGTGAAATTCACATTTCTCCGCCTTGACATAAAGCTTGTTCTCAAGGAGTCTTTGCAAGACCTGTCGCACATGCACCCTGTGCTCCCTCAGGGAACGAGAAAAGATTAAAATGTCATCTAGATAGACAAAGACAGAGATGTTCAGGAGGTCTCTCAGGACGTCGTTGACCAGGGCTTGAAACACCGCAGGAGCATTGGTCAGCCCGAAGGGGACCACCAGATACTCATAGTGGCCTGTCGGGTTATTAAAGGCGGTCTTCCACTCATCTCCCTCTTGTATTCTCACTAGATGGTATGCGTTGCGTAAGTCCAGCTTGGTGAAAACACATGCTCCTTGCAAGAGTTCAAAAGCTGTAGACATGAGAGGTAGGGGATACCGGTTCTTGATAGTGATGGCATTTAGGCCCCTGTAATCGATGCAGGGACGAAGGGACTTATCCTTCTTGGCCACAAAAAAGAAACCAGCCCCCGCTGGGGAGGACGAAGGGCGGATGATCCCTGCTGCCAGTGACTCAGTGATGTACTTGTTCATAGCCTCCCTCTCGGGGGCCGAAAGGGAGTATAAGTGCCCTCTCGGGGGAACAGTGCCTGGGAGGAGACTGATGGAACAGTCGTAGGGTCTGTGGGGTGGCAGAGAGAGAGCACGTGACTTACTGAAAACTAGCCGGAGGTCGCTATACTCGGGCGGGACATTGGACAGATCAGGAGCTTCCTCATTAACAACAGAGGGTGGTGAATGAGCTCTCGCAGAGTGAAGGCATGAAGACAGACAGGCAGGACTCCAATCGCGAATGGTGTTCTTGGTCCAATCAATGTTGGGATTGTGTCTGACCAGCCATGGATTCCCAAGAACGACTGGAGCATGAGAGCTTTTCATGATGAAAAAGGATATGGTCTCTACGTGGTTACCTGAGGTTCTAAGGGTGACAAGGGGTGTGCAGTGAGTAATGGGAGGTAGAGTGCTTCCATCAAGGGCTTGGACAGACAGGGGTTTGTCTAGGGGCAGACGAGGGATTCCCAGGTCCCTTGCTGTAACGCCACAGATCAGGTTTTGGTCGGATCCAGAGTCAATGAGAGCCTTGAGTGGTTGGGCTTGGTTATTCCAGACGATCATGATGGGTAGTAAGGAACGTTTATCTGAGAGGTTTTCTTGTGAACGGCCCTCCAAGACTCCCAGTTTCATTGGGGGGCCTACCTTTTTAACGGACACTGAAGACGGAAATGTCCTCCTTGGCCGCAGTAGAAGCAGGCCTCCTTATCCCGCCGACGTTGGCGCTCCTCGGGCGAGATTCGGGTCCGGTCGATCTGCATAGGTTCTGCAGGGGGACTTGTGGTTCGTGGGGGGGTGATTGGTCCTGCTCTCACCAGGGGTGGTGTGTGTTCACGACGCCTAGCTCGGAGGCGTGCGTCGATGCGGCCGGCTAGATCCATGAGTCCATCTAGGTTCTCAGGGTGCTCCCGAGAGACCAACTCATCCTTGACAGCCTCACTCAGTCCGTAAAAAAACACATCATACATGGCACAATCGTTCCATCCACAAGAAGCCGCCAGGGTGCGGAACTCAATGGCATATTCATATGCTGAACGTGTTCCTTGGCGGAGTCTCAACATCTGCCCTGCCGCCTCTCGGCCTGAGAGTGAGCGATCAAAGACTCTTCTCATCTCCTTTGTGAACGCTTGATAATTGGTGCAACGGGATCATCGGCGTCCCAAAGCGCCGTTCCCCACTCACGGGCCCTTCCAGAGAGGAGGGTGATGACATATGCTATCTTGGAACGTTCTGTGGGGAATGTTGAGGCTTGGAGCTCGAGAGACAGTGAGCATTGGGAAAGGAAAGATCGGCAGGTGCCAGGTTCTCCGCTGTAGGACTGAGGTGGTGGCAGGCGAGGTTCTCGAATAGGCGGTGGTGGAGATTGAACTGGCGGCGGAGGTGATGTAGCCTGAAGCTGTTCGATCCGAGAGGTTAGTGCAGTGAGGGTATCTGCCATAAGCTTAAGGTTTTGGTTGACCTGCTGAATCTCCCCCTGGTGTGTGCCGAGGAGGGTGCCCTGGGCCTCCAAGGCGGTCCTGAGCTGTCCCAAGTCTGCTGGGTCCATCTTGGCCGGATTATTCTGTCACGGATTGTCCGTGTGAGACGGGTGTGGCGGACCCAGAAGCAGACACAACAGATAGGGTTCAATATTATACTTTAATGAAAAATATAAAAGTTAGCCAAAAGAGAAGTTCAACCAAGGATACAGTACTTTGGGATGCTGTCTGGAGTGGGCAGTGTCGTGGCTTGGCAGGGGCTGTAGACAGGGGTTAAGGAATGGGTGGCACAGAGAAGCAGCAGAGTGAGCACGGCTGTGTGGGGAGATGAGGGCTGCAGCGCGCGCGCACAATCCGGCGCGCAGGTTGAGAGAGAACAGCGGCTGTGTGAGCGCGGCTGTGTGGAAAGATGAAAGATGCAGCGCGCGTGCACGATCCGACGCGCAGGTTGAAAAGGGCGCAGCGGCCGTGTGAGCGCGGCTGTGTGGAGAGGCGAAGGCTGCCGCGCGCGCTGAATCCGGCGTGCAGTTTGAAAGCGAGTCGGAGACAAAAGCGAAAGCAGAGGGTCAAAACCGGGTTGTCAATCAGCGCAGCAAACAATTCCGAGTCGTGAGGCTAAGGACGTAATCAGAGGAAAAAGGGGTCAGCAACGTAGAAGGCACAGGTATATTTTGCAGAAACACTAGACACAAAAAACTGCTCTAGACACTAGGCTTGGAGCACGAAATAATCCGGCACCGGACGGTTGTTCCTGGGCGAATTATATAGAGCGAAAACTAATGAATGAAACACGGAGCAGGTGTGCTCATGCCTGTGAATGAAGCGGCAAAACGGAAGCCGTGGAAAGGAATGTGGGAAGGAGTGCAGGTGATCATGACTTGGCTCGAGCAGAGGGCATGGCTTGGCGTAGCGTTACAGTCTTTGCCTGATGCAGGACAATAATTAATTTTTTTTTCTTTTCCAAAAGCTGAAACGCTTCAATCACAGCAGTAATTATCCAATTATCAAGCTGTGTGTTAATGCGCTAGTTATAATGCTGTACATTTTGGTTCCTATAGAGTCACAGCGCGTTGACGCTCCACATAAACACGGTATATAAAAATTAAAAAGAAGTGCATGGTGTGAAGTGTTCGTTAAAGACCTGGTCATTAAAGCTTAACTGAACCCTAATGAGAGTGTTATAGCAGCTGTAAAGAATAACACGTCCTAATGAAGTGAAGGCTGTAAAAAACATTTAGTGTAAAATATAAGACGTGTTAATGCTCTGATCCTCACACATGAACACACACTCTAATATGACGGTGTGTTTAAACATGCTTTACAGGACACGAGGGTCATTTCCTCATGGCTGATTTATATCCCATCATTATTTTTTTCTGTATTTTAGATTAAATGGAAATAAAATAAAGTGTTAAAAGTGTCGTGGAGTCGTGGAGTCATAAATCAGATGGACAGCTGAGGATAAAAAACATTCTTCATCCGCAGGTCAGGACACTGGGGCCATAAAGACCAGGTTTTATTGGCAGATTATCATTCTGTCAATGTGTGTGTGTATGTGTGTGTGTGTGTGTGTGTGTGTGTGTGTGTGTGTGTGTGTGTGTGTGTGTGTGTGTGTGTGTGTGTACAGGGCTTTGCAGTAACCTCAAGGCCCTTGGGGGAAAAGTTGCCTTAGATATAGACGTAGACAATAATAAAAGTTAAAAATAAAAAAGTTTATACACACACACACACACACACACTTTCCTCTTCATGAATGAGGTTAAAGTTACAGTGCTGTGAATAAAGTATTTGCCCCCCTTCCTGATTTTTTTTCTTTTGCATACTGTATGTGTCGCGCTTAAATGATTCAGATCATCAAACAAATGTATAAGATAACGCGAGTAAACACACAATGCAGTTTTTAAATCATGATTTAATTTATTAAGGGAAAAGCTGTCTAAAGCTAACTGGCACTATGTGAAAAAGTAATTGCCCGCTAAAGCCTGTTTAAGGTCACACAGCAGCATCTCAATCAGATTTAAATCTGGACTTTGACTAGGCCACTTAAAAAACCTTCATTCTTTTAGTTTTTTTGAGCCATTGAGAGGTGACTTTGCCAGTGTGTTGTGCATTGTTGTCCTGCTGCAAAACCCAAGTGTGCTTGAGCTCGAGATCACAAATTGATGGCCGGACATTCTCCTTCAGAAATTTCTGGTAGAGCGCAGAGTTCATGGTTCCATTAATTGTTAGTTTATGTGTCAGATGTAATGGGTCACACACCTTCCAAAAAGTCTCTTTTGTTTCTGGGGAAAGGAAATATTTGCCCAAAAGTCTCGATGATAATCCAGATGTTTTTGGCGAGTGTGAGATGAGCCTTTGTGTTTTTTTTGGTCAGTATTGGCTTTCACCCCTGAACTCTCCCATGGACGCTATTTTTGCCCCCGATCTCTTTCTTATTGTTGAATCATGAACACAGACCTTAACTGAGATGAGTGAGGCCTGCAGGTCTTTAGATGTTCTTCTTCTGGGTTCTTTTATAATCTCCTGGATGAGGGCGTTGGTAACCCTTTACACACTGATACGTGTCAATTACAATGTTTCTCATCTGTTTCTGAATTTCTTTAGATCGTGTTGCTTTTTGAGATCTTTTAGCGTACTTCACTTTGTCAGTCAGGATCTAATTAAATGATTTCTCGACTCAACAGGTTTGGCAGTAATCAGGTCGGGGTTTGGCAAGTGAAATTTGACTCGGCTTTCCAAAAAGTTTATTCATGATTTAGCATGAGGGGGCAATTAGTTCTCACACAAGCCATGTAATGTGGACAGCTTTTTTCTTTTAATAAAGGAAACGATTTAAAAACTGCATTTTGTATTTACTCGGGTCTTTGTGTGATATTTAACTTTGTTTGATGATCGGAATCATTTAAGTGTAACATACACAAAACAAAAACATCATGAAAGGAGCAAATACTTTTACACAACACTGTATATACTTGTATAAAAACTTGTGCTTACCCCAGCAACTCTGTGATGTGCATTGTGACATTTTCAAATTAACATCCTCATTATAATTATTTGTAATATGTTAGGAAGTCTAAGCCTACTCTTATCTTAGTCCTGAAGTCCAGGACGCCCATGCGTTTATTATCTAGCGTTTCATTACAGATGAGCTCCTAGTGGAACCGACCCCGGCACTGGGAGGTGCACCGCGTACACGCCGTCAGCGCTGGTCCTGATCCCTGACCCTGACGGATTTGCGATGGGCCATCAGGAAGGGCAGCCGGTGTAACTCAAACACACAGCCTCACACGCTGCCGCCGCGCCCCCTGATGGGAGCATGCGGAAAAGGAACTGCGTTTTTTTTTTCCTCCCCTGAGGTTGAAATGCGTAATCAGGCCTGTCTGTTGTACATCACGGACCAGTGAATCTGTTTTTACTCGAATCAGAGACTCATACACGAGGAAACAGCTGTGTGTTTGTCAGCTCAAGACAATTTCCAAATTATCGTCCGTCACTTGAGGAGGCAGCTGCGACTGCGCCGTCGCGGACGTTTCACAGCGCTCAGTCTCATGCGAGAGGATGCAGGACATCTCCATGATGGTCGCGTGACGGTTGAGAGATAAATTACTGCAGAATCGCCTCCGTGTAATAAACTCTTACATCATGGAGTATAAGATTTAAAAAACATTGAAGAAATTTATTAACTCATAGCCATCTTCCATGTAGCATGACAGGAAGTGGCTGTGAAGAAAGAGTCCTAAAGGAAGATGGAGGAAGGTGCGGGGCTTTCAGAGGAGTTCAGTACACTTATGAGATAGATAGATAGATAGATAGATAGATAGATAGATAGATAGATAGATAGATAGATAGATAGATAGATATGATGGGTATGATGGGTATGATGGGTAGGTTGGATACTTAGTTATGTAGATGGATAGAAGAAACTGATAAAAAAAAAACTATAAACTGTCTAACAAACACTATGAGGTGTTATCATGATTAGCATCAGTAGCGGTGATCAGTCACCTAGCCCCACTACCCACAGTGCATGAAGAGAAGAGCTAACGTGTGAAAAGCACTGTTTATAAAGTATAATTAACTGCATTATAACAATTGAAAGCTACACTCTGTTATGGCTGTATCATGCATTATGGCAGCATTATAACGTATTCTGAGTGTACAGTATTTCTGAGTCGCTACGCACGTTTCCTTTATAGAGCGTTAGTGTACTGCACACTGAAGAGCCAAGGGGGTGCTGAGGTGACAGTGACCTACCATGTCGTGATCGGAGACGGGGCCGATACTCGTCACGAAGATGTCTGTCTTCACCTCAGTCACACGCTCTGTCAGATAAAAAAAAAAAATATTATTATTATTATTAATAATAATATAATGCCACCATAAATATACAATAAAATAAATTTAATTGCTGTATGTTATATATATATATTATAATGTCTGTATAGTTAAAACAATTTGTAGAATGTGCCACATAACATTAAGGTAAAAACAATTCCTTTTTTTTTTATATATGCTAAACTACTGAGGACATTTTTGAGCATTTCCATACGTCATAGTTAGTCGTGTGACTAGACTACATACAATAAAATATTGGATGAAGTAACACAACCGCGAAGCTAAAAAGATGTCAGCTTGTAAGGTACATTTCAAATAAAAAAATGGCTCATATTTATTTTGTACATTTACAGTCCTAAAAAGCATTCAGTGTAAACGCCAACATCTTAATGGATCAAAGTTTATAAGAAAACCTGAATAATCATTTTTAAAACAACAGTAAAGTCATTTCTGAACTGTAAATATGAATCAGAGGTTGTGTTGCCAGATTTTTTTTTCATAGACACTGAGAAATTTTATAAATGTATGTCATGTTCATGGAAAACGTCATGACACGCTTTACAGGTACATACCGCCGAGTCCCGGCCTGAGACGGTTATCATAGCCATCCAGCAGACTGTCCAGGATGCGCGTGAAGACGGTGGTGTTGTCCTTCTGCTCATCTGATCCATTTTGATTCGAGCTGGTAAACACACACACACACACACACACACACACACACACACACACACACAATAAGAGTGAGTAATAAACACAATAAGAGTGTGTAATAAGCACAATAAGAGTATGTAATAAACACAATTAGTGTGTGTAACAAACACAATAAGAGTGTGTAATAAACACAATAAGAGTATGTAATAAACACAATTAGTGTGTGTAATAAACACAATTAGTGTGTGTAATAAACACAATAAGAGTGTGTAGTAAACACAATAATAGTGTATAATAAACACAATAAGAGTGTGTAATAAACACAATAAGAGTGTGTAATAAACACAATAAGAGTGTGTAGTAAACACAATAAGAGTATGTAATAAACACAATAAGAGTATGTAATAAACACAATAATAGTGTTTAATAAACACAATAAGAGTGTGTAATAAACACAATAATAGTGTATAATAAGCACAATAAGAGTGTGTAATAAACACAATAAGAGTGTGTAATAAAGAAAATTAGTGTGTGTAATAAACACAATAAGAGTGTGTAGTAAACACAATAATAGTGTATAATAAACACAATAAGAGTGTGTAGTAAACACAATAATAGTGTATAATAAGCACAATAAGAGTGTGTAATAAACACAATAAGAGTATGTAATAAACACAATTAGTGTGTGTAATAAACACAATAAGAGTGTGTAATAAACACAATTAGTGTGTGTAATAAACACAATAAGAGTGTGTAATAAACACAATAATAGTGTATAATAAACACAATAAGAGTGTGTAGTAAACACAATAAGAGTGTGTAATAAGCACAATTAGTGTGTGTAATAAACACAATAAGAGTGTGTAATAAACACAATAATAGTGTATAATAAACACAATAAGAGTGTGTAATAAACACAATAAGAGTGTGTAATAAACACAATAAGAGTGTCTAATAAACACAATTAGTGTGTGTAATAAACACAATTAGTGTGTGTAATAAACACAATAATAGTGTATAATAAACACAATAAGAGTGTATAATAAACACAATAAGTGTGTAATAAACACAATAAAAGTGTGTAATAAACACAATAAGAGTATGTAATAAACACAATAAGAGTGTGTAATAAACACAATTAGTGTGTGTAATAAACACAATAAGACTGTGTAATAAACACAATAATAGTGTATAATAAACACAATAAGAGAGTGTAGTAAACACAATAAAAGTGTGTAATAAACACAATAAGAGTGTGTAATAAACACAATAAGAGTGTGTAATTAACACAATAAGAGTGTGTAATAAACACAATTAGTGTGTGTAATAAACACAATAAGAGTGTGTAATAAACACAATAATAGTGTATAATAAACACAATAAGAGTGTGTAATAAACACAATAAGAGTGTGTAATAAACACAATAAGAGTGTCTAATAAACACAATTAGTGTGTGTAATAAACACAATTAGTGTGTGTAATAAACACAATAATAGTGTATAATAAACACAATAAGAGTGTATAATAAACACAATAAGTGTGTAATAAACACAATAAAAGTGTGTAATAAACACAATAAGAGTATGTAATAAACACAATAAGAGTGTGTAATAAACACAATTAGTGTGTGTAATAAACACAATAAGACTGTGTAATAAACACAATAATAGTGTATAATAAACACAATAAGAGAGTGTAGTAAACACAATAAAAGTGTGTAATAAACACAATAAGAGTGTGTAATAAACACAATAAGAGTGTGTAATTAACACAATAAGAGTGTGTAATAAACACAATTAGTGTGTGTAATAAACACAATAAGAGTGTGTAATAAACACAATAATAGTGTATAATAAACACAATAAGAGTGTGTAATAAACACAATAAGAGTGTATAATAAACACAATATGAGTGTGTAATAAACACAATAAGAGTGTGTAATAAACACAATTAGTGTGTGTAATAAAGAGAATAAGAGTGTGTAATAAACACAAGAAGAGTCTGCAGTAAACAGCGCGAGTCTGCATTAAAGACAAGGTGTATATGCTACACATCGCTGGTGCTAGGAGGCTAAATACAGCGCGCAGTGCAAGTGAAACCGTGAACACACTGTGATTTATTCCATGTGTTGCTGAAATGAACCCAGACTTTTTCACTTTACTGGAGCATGCTAGCCAGCCGCATCCAAAAAGGGATGAGAATGAGAATAACGGAATAATGAGTGATTATGATTATAAATAGAGTGATTACAATCCCAGCACATCCATTCAGTCGTGCACGTGAGGCGTCCATGTTTCTCTTCAAATCCTTTCATTCTTCTGCAGAGAAATAACTCATTAAAATAATCTGCTAATAAAACTGTCTCAAGCTTGAAATTAGTAAAAACAAAGTTTAATAATCTTACACAATGTTATAATTGGAAACATTTCATGTTTTAATAGGAGGTAAAATAATCCTAAAATTAGTTTTTTATACTAGCTCCTAAAAACAAGTGAACCCTTATCTGTGGAATTAAAGGAGATGTTGGAGCAACTGCTTAGGACCCAGAATGTAATGCAGCTACTCAGCTCGGCTGTTTACAGATCTGTCAGGTGATGGAGATGGTGATGGTGACGGCGATGAAGATGGAGATGGTGATGGTGATTATGATGGTGATGGAGATTATGATGGTGATGGTGATGGAGATGGTGACGGTGATGGAGATGATGATGGAGATGATACTGGAGATGGTGATGGAGATGGAGATGGTGATGGAGATGGAGATGGTGATGAACATGGTTATGGAGATGGAGATGATGATGGAGATAATGATGGAGATGGTGTTAGTGATGAAGATGGAGATGGTGATGATGATAGAGATGATGATGTTGATGGTGATGGAGATGGTGATGATGATGGAGATGGTGATGAAGATGAAGATGGAGATGGTGATGGAGATGGAGATGGCCATAGTGATAATGCTGGTAGTGGTGTTGGCAAAAGTTATGATGACAGCAGTAACGATGCTGTTGGCAATGATATTGGTGATGGTGATTTGACAGGGTTGGCAGTGATGTGATGATCATATTGATGATGATGATGATGATGATGATGATGATGATGTGATAGTGACGTGATGGTGATGACAGTGAAGATGGTGATGTAATGGCAGTGATGGTGATGTAATGGTGATATGATGGAGATGATGTTGGCAGTGATGGTGATGTAATGGTGATGTCATGATGTGATGGTGTAGTTGGGGATGGTGATGTGATGATGGTGATGGTGATGGAGTTGATGGTGTTGGTGTGAACGGTTTTTAAGCTGATGTGTTTGAGCAGACTGCACCGATCAGACAGCAAGGCAGCTCTACGGACTGGCAGACTACAGCAGCTCTCCATGTAAAAAGGAAACAAACACTAAATCAATCCGCACCTCTCTGAGAAGAGCATTGTGGGTAATGAAGGAACTTAGACTGTACTGTAATGTACTGTGCGTTTGTCCTTTAAACCCTCGTCCATGTGACTGGATGTTTTTTTTCCCCCGGACTTCTGTGCAGAATAAACAGGTGTAATAAAGATCCGGTTTTGTGTTTTTATAACCTCAGCGCTCCTAAAGCATTGATTTCCCTCACGTGCACGTGTACGGACTGAATAAACACACCGGAGTGACTGCAACACAACACAAACACCTTCAAGTACACATCAAGGTCAAAGAGATTACAGAGTGCGAGAGAAAGAGAGAATAAGAGTGAGATAGATAGATAGATAGATAGATAGATAGATAGATAGATAGATAGATAGATAGATAGATAGATAGATAGATAGATAGATAAGAGAGACTCAAATAGAGAGATAAAGAGCAAAACAGAAATAGAGAAGTGATAGACTAATAGAGAGAGAGAGATAGAGAGAGAGAGAGAGTGGGAATGAATGAGAGAGTGAATCAAACTGCATGAAATGTGACCATTTCACACACACACACACACACACACACACACATCGTGAAACTTCTGAAGTTGTGTCATTATTATAATCAGGTTTGAGAAACAGTCAAAGCAAGCTGATGAGCTGTGACAGAGAGACGGCGGTGTGTTACAGCGCGCCGCTTCCTGAGTGTCACTGTGTGTGTGTGTGTGTGTGTGTGTGTGTGTGTGTGTGTGTGTGTGTGTGTGTGTGTGTGTGTGTTAAAACCTTTATCAGAATGGAAATAAACACACTGCCTTTCATCGCACTCGCTGTCTCTGAGCAGAAATACCTTTAGAACAACAATCTAAAACTATCTGTTTTTATATTTGCATTATTATAATAATTTATCTTTGATCTTTGACCCTGTTGCTCTAAACATATTAATTAAATGTAAAAAGGTTCATTTCAAATTACAACACATTAAGCCACGTCCACTCTCTCTCTTCTCTCTCTCTCTCTCTCTCGCTCCACTGATTAGCATTTCTTAATCAGTCACAGCTGCAATGACATCATCAATCAGAATCTTCATGAACAGCGACGACAAATCAATAGAACTGTTTTCATACACAAACAGTACGTTTATGAGATTACTATATACTTGTTGCCATGGTTACATCTCTGTTGTTGTTGTTGCTATTTTTAATGCACTGCAGGCTGTAAATCAGACATGTATACATAATCATAGTTATTACATTATTAAAAGTAGGGGCAGAGTGTCAGGATCAGACACGATGTGAGGATCAGGCTCAGTCTCAGATTTAGACCTCGATCAGACTGCCACTCCAAATCTGATCTTTGGTGAATCCAGATTGGATTATCAAGTTTGGAATCAGATTGCTTTAAAAAAATAAAAAAAAAACACTCACTGAATCTGATTGTTGCTAACCGGATCAGAACCCCATCAGGAGGTGGATTGAAATCAGATTCCTAAAGATGTGTCTCCTAAAGCGGGAATGGAGATGAAAATAAAAATGAAAGTTAAGTTGTTGTGCTTTAGGAGGTCATGGAGGTCTTTTCCAGCTTTTGGAGCTAGTACCGCTAAGAAAACTTGAATTTTCCACAGCGTGTTTTCAGGAAGATCGTATGGCGTAACCACAGTGTGGAGATGGAGAACAGTCGTACCTGCGCAGAGGACGGAGTGAGATGTCTGATAGCACTTTGGGAGGCTGCATCGGTACAGGCCAAGCCAGAGGAGCGTACAGGAACACGGCGAGATATAAGAGTTAATATCAGGCTGCGTGCGAGCCTCCAGCATCGTTACCATGGCGACCAGTGCAGATAGGTCGACAACGGGGTCAGATTTGGGCTGCCAGTCTGAACAGAGCCAAATCCCATCTGAACACTTTTACATAACAGTGTGGATGGACATGCAGGACTAAAGATCAGATCTGTGAAACACATCAGACCTGCCTGCAGTCTGAACAAGTCATTCGACTCAGAATCAGAATCAGAGTCAGAATCAGTGTTAGAGTGAGTAAGTGAGTATCAAAACTAGATTCAGTGTTAAACTCAGTATCAGAATCAGAATGACATAGAGTATAACTGGCAGAATCAGAGTCAGATTCAGAATCCAATTGAGTCAAATCTGACTCTTATAACTGTTATAAGAAAGTCAGAAAGAAATCAGATTTAATATCTACAGAATCTGTTTCTGACTCTAGAGTCACTCACACTGTCTCAGACCCAACTGAATGAACAATTCTTTCAAACAAATAATTGTTTAATCACCGACACAAAAATATAGTTTGTTAGAATTGTTTATTCATTAAACACAATAAACTGTCAGCCAATCAGAAACGAGTATTTTTCGGGGTCATAATGTAACATGATGCATCATTAAAGCAAAACATAAAACCAGCAGTGGTGAACAGAGTGACACAAAACCTCAGGAGAAAATACATGAACAGAATGTACACACACACACACACACACACACACACACACACACACACACACACACACACTCCCCAGCAGCAATGTGAGAAGGAGTCATATGAAGCTGCAGGATGAGGAGTAGAACCTTCATCCTGCCCAACATTATCATTATGCTAATATTATGAGAATTCCTCAGCTGACTCCTCCACCCTGCACAGGCCGCACCGCCTCCGAGCAAATCCCCTGCGCAGGAATAATTAAACCCACACCCGCTGCACAGTGCACTTCAGAAGAGTGAGGGAGCGAGGGATGGAGGGAGCGAGGGATAAGTGAGTGTGCCAGTCCACGTGTATGAGAGCTGCAGCCATGTCCTGCTATAAAAAGATCGTGCAGCAACCCCATCTACAGGTCATCAGTACTGCAACAGTGAAGCACGTGCGTGCACATGCACATACTGTACACACACACACATGCACACACACACAAACACACAGTAACACACAGACACAGTCTCCATCAGCGCAGAACTGCCTGCTGCTACAAACAGCCTCGTTATAATGAGATCGTAATCATTTATGTTATTAGAGCGGCACTTCTGCAACGAAAATGTGCTGCGGAGAGTCAGAATCTGAGTCAGAGTCAGTTCACAAATCAGCATCAGTTGGAGTCAGATTTAGCATCAGGATCAGATCTACTGTCAAGATCAGAATCAGATTCAGAGTCAGGCTCAGAGTCAAGTTCAGGATCAGAATCAGATTCAAGGTCAGAGTCAGATTTACTATCAAGACAGATTCTGTGTCAGAGTTAGATCTAGAGTCAGATTCAGAGTCAGATTCAGGATCAGCATCAGTATTAAGGTAAGAATCTGAGGATTAGATTTGGAATCATAATTACACTCATCATTGTCTAATAGCCTAATATAGTGATGACTAAGTTAGCTAGTCTGTTAGCTAAGTGTTAGTACGCTAGCTCACATGAGCAATCACAACAGAAGGATTTCCATCTCAGACTGATGACATCAAATATATATTATTTTTACACCAACACTTAAGCCTCCATCTACCCGCGGCTAACATTAGCCTGCTAATATTATGAGAATTCATAATAAACGGTGTAGAATTCATTTCCAAATTGTCAAGTGTTTTTTGTCTTGACAGGACAATCTGAGATCATGTAGCCCCACCCACAAAAAGTCTCACATGTAAATGTAGTTTTTTACTTTTATGTCAAGGCGTTCCGTCCTCCACGATTGCATACAGGAGCTTAAACCTGCACACTTGTAGTGTCATAACCTTGTTATAATGATGTCATAACCTTGTTATAATGATGTCATAACATCGTTATAATGATGTCATAATCTCTTTATGATGACGTCATAACCTCGTCATAATGACGTCATAACATTGTTATAATTATGTCATAATCTCATTATAATGACGTTGTAACCTTGTTATAATGATGTAATAACTCATAAACTTGTTATAAGGTATAACTTTGTTATAATTATGTCATAATCTTTTTATAATGATGTTATAATCTTGTTTTAATGATGTCATCACCCATAACCTTGTTATAATGATGTCATAACCTTGTTATGCAATTACAGGAGCACTTCTGGAATGTAAATATTTCTCTAATGCTCGGGAGGTCCGAGTCGTTAATCTGTGACCAGTAAATTCCGGGGAAAATACAGCTTAATGTGTGGAGCAGAAACTGTTCATCACGTCACTGATCCGATCTAACGTCTAAGGTCTTATAAAGCATCATCATCCTCCTCATATGGAATCATTCCAAAACTACTTCCTGTTTATAGTTAAGGGAAGGGAAATGGGAAATGACAGCCAGATCCATATGTATTTGGACAGTGACAGTGTATTTGGTTCCTGTGTCTCTGTACAACACAACAATGCATTTAAACATGAAGCAAAGAAGATTTGATTAAAGTGCAGACTTTCAGTTTTAAATCAAGTTGTTCAATAAAAATACTGCATTACCAGTTTAGAAATTATAGCTACTATTTATTTGCTCTATTTTCATTCTCCAAAGGAGACTGATGGCAGTTAGATAACCTGTTGTGGATGTTTCCTAGGCCTTGATCAGACTTATAGCCCAAATCTGATCTTTGGCATATCCAGAATGGTTTGAGTTTGAAATCAGATTGCTTCACATGTGGTCTGAACACTAAAAAAAAAAAAAAAAACACAGAATCGGATATTTTGCAAATCAGATCTGAACCACATCCGGACACGGTGTGAAATCAGACTCAGATCAGACTCCTAAGGATGTGTGTCAGACTGGATGATGGAATCGAATGTCAATCCAAAGTGTCTGTTATGTCACTCGTAACCCGACGTGCAAGTTCAAGTCCACACGATCATGTGGTACACTATGGGTTGAAAAATGCTAATTTAGTAGAAAAAAAATTGGTAGTCTTTTCCTGCTTTTGGAGCTATTAAAGGTAATTGTGTTAAAGCCGTGCACTTGAATTTTCCACAGCATGTTTTCAGAAAGAGCGTATGGCGTAACCACAGTGTGGAGATGGAGAACAGTCATACCTGCGCAGAGGACGGAGTGAGATGTCTGATAGCACTTTGGGAGGCTGCATCGGTACAGGCCAAGCCAGAGGAGCATACAGGAACACGGCGAGATATAAGAGTTAATATCAGGCTGCGTGCGAGCCTCCAGCATCGTTACCATGGCAACCAGTGCAGATAGGTCGACGACGGGGTCAGATTTGGGCTGCCAGTCTGAACAGAGCCAAATCTCATCTGAACACTTTTACATAACAGGGTGGATGGACAGGCAGGACCAAAGATCAGATCTGTGAAACACATCAGACCTGACTGCAGTCTGAACAAGGCCGCGTTTATTTCAGGACAAATTAAAGAGATAATTCTATGTTAATTTCCATGTTCCAGTTGAATCTGCATTTGGTTGCTGTTCATGAGAACTCTCGATACGCAGCCCAAAGAGGTCCTACCCAAAGTAAAAAAAACGGAATGTTCTGGATAGGCGGAGTTAGTCACCTGACCCCAAACCAGCTGAGCAGCTTTTCACTTTTCACTGGAGACTGAACTGACGCCATAAAGACACACACACACACACACACACACACACACACACACCAACACACACAAATACAGACACACACAGCGACTGAAGCGTCTGCTGCAGTAAAGCACAGGCAAAGCAGCTGAAGGAGGAAGCTCAGCATGAGCTGCAGACCTCAGGAGTCACTGACTGCACAGGGTTTACATCCACATGTTGAACACCATCCTAATATTTACGAAAAACTATAATCCGTTTGTCTAATTGATGGATAGAGTTTGTACCAAATGGCTGTAATTCCTGGACAAGAATGCAATATTTCAGTTATATCCTTTGAATTAAAGCTAAATAAGTCGATACTTCAGTCATGTCCTGATTACTTCATGTCAAATCCACTGTGGTGGAGTACTGGGGCACGACTGCAACAACCGCCTTGCAGTCCGTATACTTATGGACCGGGCAGTAAAGCGCATGAAACCATGTGTAACTGTGTGTTTCAGGTCTTTAACATGGAGGACGTGCGTAGCTGCAGAGATGTGATCTAAGTCACGCCCGTCTTGCTCGAGGACCTGCATTATCACAGCGGGGGGGCGTTTCTCCGCCGTCTTCATGACCCACAATGCTAATTTAATCACGCGCCTGTGGGACACAAACGTCTCAGCGATGATTCAGGTGCACGGATAAAGCATTACCAGAAGAGAAGTCTGATTAGAAAAGATTTCAGTCGCAAACGCTCGGACCAAAGCCGAGTCACAACGGTTAACTTCATTCGCTAGAAAATCTACAGCAGGACAATGGGACAAATCTGGTAATCTGAGAGGACATACGCACATGACACACTGGCGGATATAGATAAGAATAACTGATATGTGACCAAAAGTATGTGCACACCTGACCATCACACCCATTTGTGTTTCTTCTCCACAGAGTTGCACAGAAGAGTTGCACTCTGTCCTGTAGCATTACAGTTCCCCTTCACTGGAACTAAGAGGAACCCTTATCCAGCATCACGATGCCAAGCTCATGAAGACACGGTGCACTAAGAGTGTGTTGGAGCGGAAGACCTCAAGTGTCCTGCACAGAGACTGAGCTCAACCCCACCGAACTATCAGCTCTGGGATTGAACTGAACCTGGATGAACTGGAGCCTCCTCACCATCCCATCATCAGCACCTGAGCTCACTGATGCTCCTGTACAGTGTGTGAATCCAGATATCAGATAGCCAGAATACAGCCTTTGCAAAAGAGTGGGGCGTGTGATGTGTGATGGTCATACTTTTGGACATACAGTACTGTATATAGAGAGCAGATAGATGCTTGGAGGAAGCCAATAAACATCTAACAGTAACAGATGTCAGAAGGGTGTCTTCACTGTAGCTGTATAGATCTGATGGTGGAGTAATGCAGAGACGTCGCCTGACTGATGATCTGATAGAAACAGCAGTAACTTGATGGATGATGGATTCTGTGTCTCTACATGCGGTATTTACTTCATTTATCGACCTGGACACCGCTCAATCTTCAGAAGGATGTCAATCCATTAATCCTCTCTATCAGTTCTGAACAGATAAACTGTCAAACCATCTAAAACACACACCTACAGTTCAGGGTAGAATGTAGAGCGATGGGCTGAAGCACGACACATCAGAGTCTGAGATATAAATATACAAACCAATATTTGGTTTTCTGGGTTTAAATCTGAATTCAGGTATTCAGATCGTCTCAGAGTCATGACGTCACACCCCATGTGTCTACACATGAGCTATCAGACAGCGCAGACTGATTAGCATCACGCTGATTGACGGTACACGGTAACCCAGTAATGTCCCAGTCACGTTCCAGAAAAACCCAAATGCAGAAATACGCCGGTGTGATTTGTTTTTGATTTGGAACGTCAGTTAAAGAAAATGTGAGTAATGACATCAAACAGGAGAACGTCCACGAGCTGACCTACAGCTGGAGATCAATCAACAGAAATTTCATTAATGCTCAATTCCATATGTATTCTTTCATAGTTTTGAAATCTCCAGTATTGTTGTAGAATGTAGAAGATAAATCACTATTTAAAAACAAAGACATTTGCAAGAGATCCCAAACTTTTCAGCGGTACTGTAGGTCGTTGTCATGTAGTGTACTGACGGTGGTGACGTCACCCATCTGAAACACCTCGCATCAGCAGTGTGAGCATTTCAGCGATGTGTTTCAGGCTGAGAAATTTATTGAAATGCTATAAATAAAGTACTATTTATATGTATGTATGATCTTTCTTGTGATCATTCATTCATCATTATGTCAACATCATGGAGTCAGCGTTAGTTCAACATGAATTTAATTAGAGTAATCTAATGCGTGCTCTGTAACGTCTGTAATGTTGCCACCTTAACAACAAAAACTGCCTCATGTATGGTGCAAAAAACATTTATTTTCTTAAGTATACCTTCATTTCTTTTTTGTCATTTATTGTACTTATTACTGCCAAGCGCACTGGATGCCAAAAGAGAATGATACATTTAAGATAGAGTAATACGACTATAACACTACAGTATACATATTTAAATACTTAACAAGCCAAAGAAACAAATCATTAATTAAACCGTGACAATTTAGCGCACACGAGACAAGGTCATTCATGAACGATACCTAGCAACAGCATTAGCATTAGCAATGATCCAGTGCTAAGACGATCCTAATCGCCTGAAGTGGTGCGACTGAAATGCTTCCCTCAACGCTCTTACATTATTATGCCACAACTTTCCACCACCTTTATAACTCAAATTCAATTACGCACACTGTTTACCCATCAACCCCGACACGGAGATGATTATCGATCGGACTGCAGCATCGCTCCAGCAGCACGGACCGCCAAAGTCTAACTTTCAACTTTCACTTGCTTCTTTATCTTGTTCATCCTTCTACAGTCACACGATCAAATAAAACCGTCCAATCTGTTCTTTAATCCCGACTCAACAGGAAGCAGGAAGCGCCCCGCTGTCATCTCTCCACAGTGTGATCCCACACCACTTTATTTTCCATACTGGATGTCGTGTTTGATCATCGTCGTAAGTATCATGACGTACCTTTTGCCCAGAACGTTGACTGCCAATAGCCAGGCCCAGACGCACGCCGCTCCCAGTCGGGTCCACATCGTGCCTGCAGAACGAGTCTTCACTGCAGAGAGGAAACAGAGCACACGTTATAGACACACCTCAGGATTAGTCTTTAATACCGAACTGAATGATCATCACTGTAGATCTGAACCATCTTATTTTTGTATCCAAATATGTGAGATGGAGTTCATGTCAGACAGAACTGTGGACTCGTGCAGCGGTTCCCAACCTTTTTCCGCCTCCTCTTGTATCTAAGTAAAGCTAACCCCTGCCTTGCAACAACACAGTTGGGAACTTGATAAAGATTATAAAATGGGCTGTAGTAATGCGGGCTTAAGTAGAAATAATAAAGGACTAGGGGATAAAGTGGAATCTAGGGAACCTAGTGGAATTTCAAAAGGGTTATGGAACTGGGAGAAACAAAAAGCACCAGAACTTCTAAGGAAGTGGAAAAATACTCAAGCACTGGGGTTCTGCTGAAAAACACCAAAGTGCTTGGGGAATTGGTGTGGTTTTTATCTCTCAGTGAGAGATGAGAAAGATATTCACAAATCTTTCTGGTTGAAATGTACAGTATGTACAATTGGTCCAAGTGTACGTCACGCAAGCGGACCAAAAAAACCCAGACAGGACGCTTTAAGATGCTGCATTGACCTCCGCTGTGTTTATTGATTCACAGCGTCGGCACATGGACTAAGAAACAAAAACAGTCATTTCAGCACCACAATGAATAAAGTTCTCTTGCTAACTAACATTATCTAATTAAAATAAAATGGATGGCAGAAAATGGAGTTTTCATTTTTTTAGAACACAGTTTATACAATTTTTAATAAATAGATAAAAAGATATTTACTTTCATTCCTGAAACGTCACAATTACAACCACGAAGAGTGACGTTGGGGTGTGAAAACTCAGAGGAACAGAGTGTACACACACAGCCCTTTACATGACTCACGGCTTGACTGTGTGCATGCACGGGTGCGCACGTGTCAAAGGTGCCCTCCAGTACTTACATTAACAGCACCACGCTTCTGACTTCTTCTTTGAAGAAATATTAAAGGTAAAAAAATCAAAAAGATAAATCTACAGTACTCAGGAGTAACCCATAGGTTATTTAAGCAACATCACACTCATGCTGTTGTACTGAATATCAGCATGGCTGTGGTAACTTCGTAGGCATGAGGGCTCAGCCTGAGTAAAAGATATCACAGCCGTGCTGATATTCAGAACAACAGCACGAGTGTGATATGGCTTTTATACAACAGTTCCACAAACACCATTTATTATCAACAGATTATGATTTGTTTCTTTATTTAACCAGTTATTTTGCTCCGTCCACACATATCTCAGTGACTGGCGAATGACAGTTAGTGTAATTAACAGGAGAGTCGTGTTGAACTCTTAGCGGTACTCAGGTGAGGAGAATAAACCATGGAGGTGGTGGACAGCCCTGAGAAACTCACCAGATTTACTGCATAGTTACACTTATTACACTTTAGAATATCAGCTCCATTAACAACCGGATTCTGGGTCAATTTAAAAATATTAGTTTTAAATAAAAAGCTAGTGTGCTATGTATAGTATATTAACCCTTTTTCCACACACCAAGTAGTGCTCTTGATCAGAGCTTAGGACAGGATTTGGGATTCAGCCTCGTGGAAAGAAGTGAGTTAGCTTTGTCGTATCCCAGTCCTGGTAGGACGGCATTAATTGGTAAAGATTTTAGCATAAGTTGTTCAAAATATGTGACACAGAACATTTCCTAAAAATGCATTCAGGTATGTTTGTACACGTCTACAGTTGTCTGGGGTTGCATGTATAGCTGTTACTTTGACTTTTAGCTAAGTGTTGTCCAATATACACCGTCCAAGCAAAAATTTGGACGATTGATGACTATTTATGACAGCTGTTGTGAATTAGATAATGTCAAACACATCCATTCAACTTTCATTTTGACCAAACTTCCAAATGTTTGCTGGGTGGGTGTGAATGTGGGTGTGGTCAGGCAGCTGCTCTCTCCTCAGTACTGCGGGCCGTACAGACCGACTCTCACCCACGCTGAGACACACAGTCAGTGTCATTAACCACTGGACAACACCTGGGACACGCACAGTCACACATACTGTATAGTTACACCTCACAGTGCTGTTACTGTCTGTTATCAGCACTCGTGAAATACCGCCTCTCGTCCAATCAGATTACTCGCTCAGAACTAATTGTTGTATAAAGCAGGACATAAAGATTATAGATATAATAAAAAAATAAAAATAAAACTCTTAAAATGTATTAATGTTAGAGATGAAATCAGGTTTTGTTATAGATTTTTTAAATAAATATAGGATTTACCACAAAATGTGGGATAAAAATACGCCTAATACGTAGGAACTAAGGTTTCAGAGGAAATAATAGGGAACAATACTAAGACTACTAAGAAATTATTACTTTTAGGGGAAAAACCTATAGAACAGGGTTTCTTAGTAAACAATTTAAGGACTGTATGATTTACCATAACATAAAGGAACTGTAAGACATATCAGGAACTATGGAACCTAGAAGAAAGATCCAGGGCTTTTATGGGAAATACTAATGAGCTTGAGGACAACGTGATAACTGATGTGACAAAAATAAATAATTAAATTAAATTGTAAGTAGAGTGTTGGAAGATCTACTAAAGAACCAGAGGATCTTCTCAGGGATGGGGAGGTAAAGAAGAATAAAGAAGAACCTCAGGCATTGACTAGAGAACTACATAACTTACTAATAATTAAAAGACTTAGAAGAAGTATGACATTTTTTTTTATAATATGTTCATTATAATTTGCAAAATTTGCTAAATATGAAAGCGGAGTATTAGGAGAAATATAAAGGAACTTATCTAAGCACCACGTTTGTTTAGACAAATACTTTTAAGAAACAATGAAATAAAACCAGGAACAAGAAGCATTAAGATGAAGTAACTGCAAGTGGCTTAAAAATTAAAGAAAATTTTAAAATGTATTTTTTCCCTTTCAGGTCTTAAGCAAACTCAATGGGGATATCCCATAAGACCCGAATCCATCACAACAACATAATCTCAGAAAGATTCCGTGTTTATCTGCCAATGCTAAGCTGCTGAAGAGCAAGAGGAGTGTGTCTCTTTGTGCATGTGTGAATGCATTAGAATATACAGGACTAATAATAAAACAGAGATGCTAATGCTAATGCATCTGCTAATCTAAATATAAAGAAAACAACAGGACTGAGAGTCTGCAGGAAGTGTTTGTGTGTGAGAGATCAGACATGAAGCTCATGGAACAAATGAAGGCCATTAACATTAACATGCGATGCTTTTACAGAAAGCGTTCAATTATTCATCCTTAGTAACTGCAGGGTCAGACTCACGCTGGTTTACGTTAGCCTAGCAGTGTTTTCTGCTTTGGGGAAATCAAAGCACCTAATTTTCACAGGAACCTGGAGTGATGTAGCTGCGGAGGTGGAATTTTTAATTTTTAAGGAAATTACTTC
Organism: Clarias magur; assembly: GCA_013621035.1. Classification (NCBI taxonomy): domain Eukaryota; kingdom Metazoa; phylum Chordata; class Actinopteri; order Siluriformes; family Clariidae; genus Clarias; species Clarias magur. The sequence continues at coordinate 273,557 of QNUK01000359.1, forward strand.
CTGTTGAGGCCACGCCCAGTGCAGGTATTTACCCAAATTCAGACACAGAACCAGTGTAGTAAAACTTTGTGTACAGAACTATGCTAAAGTTCAGAGTTTATCCTGAACTGCAGAACAGCATCGGGGCGACATCAGCACATCTCTGCACCTGCATTATAGTCAACTCTACACTAAAAGAAGTGGCACGGTGGTGTAGTGGTTAGCACTGCAGCCTCACACGCCCAGGGTAGAGGGTTTGAGTCCAGCCTTCCATGTGTGTGTGTGTGTGTGTGTGTGTGTGTGTGTGTGTGTGTGTGTGTGTGTGTGTGTATTTCTTCGCCGTGCACCGGTTTCCTCCCACAGTCTAAAGGCACGCAGATTAGGCTAATTGGCACCCCAAATTGCCCATAGTGTGTGTGTGTGTGTGTGTACCCCAGCTCGTCCCCTGAGATAGGCTCTAGGCCTCCCGTGACCCTGCACAAGATAAGCGCTATAAATACAGAGAGAGAGAGAGTATCCTGAATTTCGACAGAAACACAGGTCCAGTGTTCCCACCTGACATGCCCTGATGCCCTGGTAAACCATGAATTTCACTCTTCACTATTGTAAAAAGTACTAAACTGAGTAATCTGCACCTCTGCTAGTTTGGCACTTTTAGGCTTTACCTGTTATTGTGAATTGTTTTTATTGTTTTAACCTTAAAAATGACTTAAAACACATGGAACCTTAAGGACCAATCCAGTGCCTTTAATGAGCTTTTAGAAAAATAATTATATATTATAATAATAAATCTATGCTACATTCACCTGTCCAGGTAAAAGATATGCTAATGAGTGCCAGCGTAGTGATAGGGAAAGAACCTGATTAACAATTTATTAAAACTTTTATGTGCAGTTTCTGTTATAATAAGGTTCATATTTATTTACTTAAATATCTATACCATGCAAAGAATTATAAGGTTGTGTAAATGTATATAATATATGCACCTTATATAATATAATAATAATAATAATAATAATAATAATAATAATAATAATAATGCTGCACAGCAGAAAACTTTGCATTATACATTTTAACCTGTATTTTTATTTAGGTCTAGCAAAAAAAAATTGTGGAGAAATGCTATATATAGCCAGAACAAGCTGCAATGAGACCACCATTTGCATGCACGCCTTCAACACACGCACACACACACACACACACACACACACGTTTTCTTCCTATTCGTTTGAGGATTAAAAAGATGACCAATGAATGAAAGCGTTATGAAAGCTCCATGAAGCCTCTCAGTTCTGATCAGAGACAGCATCACTGGGGAGTGACTGCAGTGCCAAAATGATGACTGAGTCAGTGCGCGCGCGCGCGCGCGCACACACACACACACACACACAAACACTCAAACACACGCACAAAGACTTGAGAACACAACATGTGCACTAAATAAATAAATAAATAAAGATATGAATGTATCCATAAACACCCCGACATGCCCGAGAAGCCCCTGCAGTCTCTCTCTTTATCTCTCCGCGTGAAGGTTTCGGTCACTGCGCGAGCACAGGCACAGAATCCTCCAAAAACCCCGGAGATTCAGCGGCACGCACCACTCCTCCTGCTCCGTGACCATCATGCGCGAGTGAGCATGCAGCAGATCTCACTCTGAAGAAAAGAAATAACGGGGAGGGGGAAAAAATGAATACATGAAGGAGCGTCGGTGTTCCGCGCGCGTTAAGTTGGCACGCGCCGCCGCGCAATTAAACGCACCTGCGCGTGGAGTCTCACACCGGAGAGCGCGCGCTGGTGGAACATGCATGTGCATGCCATCGGAGCTTAACTACAGCCAACACACACACACACGCACACGCGCGCGCATACACATACACACGCATCAGAAAAACCCCAAATCACAGCTCTATAAGGAATGCGATGTTTTTTTTTTTCTCATTTAAATCTAAAATGCCCTCTTCTGACTTTACCCTCATCACCCCCAACCAAACCACCCCGTCATCCACCCCAAAAAACCCCTGTGTGTGAATCCCAGCCCGTGTCCTTACCCAGCGCGCAGCTGAACGCAGAGCCGAGCTGTCTCTCTCTCTGTCTCTCTGTGTCTCTGTCTCTCCTGCAGAGACGGAATAAATCTCCAACCTGTCTCAGCTGCAGCTCTCAAATCCAGACACCTCGAGGAGGACAGTTGGAGGAGGAGGAGGAGGAGGAGAGAGAGGAAGGAGCCGCTGGTGCTGTTGCTCCTGGTGCTGAGGCTGGAGAGAAGGAGGATGAGGAGGATGAGGATAGAGATGACTGTGATGAAGGTCTGCGCGGGGATGAAACTCTCTCTCTCTCTCTCTCTCTCTCTCTTTCTTCGCTCCGCAAGATCGCGGTGTAGCTGTGGGGGGGAACGCCGCGGTGTGTGTGTGTGTGTGTGTGTGTCGCTGCCCAGTGATGTGATGCTCCTCCACTCCACCGGGACAGCGCGGAATACTGCTGCTGCCGCGCGTGTCTGTGCGCGTGTGTGTGTGCGTGAGTACGCGTGCGTGCGTGCGTGCGTGCGTTTGTGCGTGCGTGTGTGTGTGTGTGTGTGTGTGTGTGTGTGTCTGGACAAAACCGGATGTGAAATAAGCTGTGACTTCATGCCAAGGAGATATTTTTTTATTCCAACTGCAGCTCGATGACTGATGTAACCTCTCTTTCTCTCTCTCTCTCTCACTGTGTGTGTGTGTGTGTGTGTGTGTGTGATTATTTATAAACGGTTTTGGCCGCTCGTGCCCTATTTTGTGAACGCGTTGCGCTTTAAACGCGTCCTCTACATAATCTACAGTATAACACCCTGCACGCGGTGTGTGTGTGTGTGTGTGTGCGCGTTGACGCACTTGATGCGTTGCCCCCCCCCCCCCCCCCCATCACACACTGGAAGCCGCAGGACGCTTTGATGTGCGCTCCGGAGCTCCAGACTGCGCGCGCTCTAATTCCAGACTTTAGTTTGTTTTTTTTATTATTTATTTATTTATTATTTTGTTTTCAGACCATGTTTTGTTTTTATATATTTATTTATATTATTTTAGGTTCATAACAGGAAATTACGCAAACCTTCTCAGTCCCGCGCACGTGAGAGTGAAACTGTTTTATTTTATTACATTTTTATTTTTTCCCCTCTGTGTCTCTCTCAGGAACAGTGAATTACATTACATTAGATCATCTGTTATTTGGGGTTCTGGTTTATCTGATTGATCCTTATCACAAAGACAAAATATTTAATATTTAAACAGGATAGGGGTTCGGAGTATGGGATTTGTTTAGGGACTAGGGGATAGGGGTAAGTGGTTAGGGGATAGGGTAAGGGGATATGAATTAGAGGATATGGGTTAGGGGATAGGGGATAGGGGTTAGGGATTAGGGGATTAGGTGATGAGATGTAGATGTTACATTATTAAACACTTTAGGAAAATGCTCCCTAAAGAATTATGAGAAGAGAGAGAGAGAGAGAGAGAGGTGTGTGTGTGTGTGTGTGTGTGTGTGTGTGTGTGTGTGTGTGTGTGTGTGTGTGTGTGTGTGTCCCATATGGACATATTAGGACACATTAACACACGGCATATGCAGAGTGTGAGTGTATTTCACGCTTGCTATGGAGAGAATGTCAGGAGATGACAACAGAAAGGACAAACAGGAGACACACACACACAAACACACACGCACACACACACACACACCAGCTATAATCCTTCTGTCTCACTGTATCTGTCTCACTCTCTATATTTCCCTTTGTGTAAAATCATACATTCATCATGAATACTGATAATTTTTCTCATCTCCTCACTCTCACACTCACACTCGCTCTTTGCAGTTTATTTCTGCATTATTGACCCCATACAGCTCGAGCGGTCTGTGTGTCTCAGATAGCTCCTCTCTCTCTCTCTCTCTCTCTCTCTCTCTCTCTCTCTCTGTCTCTGTCTCACTGAATCAGAATTAACATTGGCTTCTGGGTTTTTGAGTTCAGATCATTTCACATTATTATATTTTGTGTATGCAGGGTAACAGTAGCTTAGCAAGCTAGTGCACGTGTGTGTGTGCGTGTGTGTGTGTGGTTGAGGCGAGGTCGAGTGTCAGCAGCACTGATGGTGATGGAGAGCCGTGGGATCGTCCCTGGGAGACGTGGCACGTCTGAGTGGGAGATAAAATGATATGACGGTGTTTAACTGATGCAGTCGGTGTAGATTGAATTCTCCATCCATCTGTTGGAGCCGCTTCCTGATACAGGAAAAAAAAGACCAGGTAAATTCAACATCACACCATGTTGCACCTATAGAGCAGGACACACCCTCAGGGGTGGGGCATTTACAGTCTCTGGAGCATTTTATTTTATGTTTTTTGGAAACAGAAAGTTAAAAAGAGAATATTTAAAAACATATATATATATATATATATATATATATATATATATATATATATATATTTTTTTTTTTTTTTTTTACAGTATTAGTGTCTATTTTAATAAGAAAACAGATAAAGCTGCATCAGTAGATAAACATTCATACAGAAATTGCCCTGAAGTCACTGTATGAACTGTGTGTGTGTGTGTGTGTGTGTGTGTGTGTGTGTGTGTGTGTGTGTGTGTGTGTGTGTGTGTGTGTGTGTGTGTGTGTGTGTGTGTGTTTTGTGTATATATCTTTTTTGTTGTTGTTTTAAAGAAGATTCCTGATGAGAAGGACCAGATGTGGCCTGCTTTCTGGTAATGCTTCAGCACTGCCAGATGTTTCATGTACATCACATGAGCCTACTTTATTTTAAAGAAAGATTTGTCTATTTTGCACATCACTCTCTGATCTCACTCAGCTGCTCTAAATAGTCCAATCCTAACTTTATAACTTTGCCTTCGATGGCAACCGAGGCTGGAACTGAACATAATGAAAAAAAAAACCTCTTGGATGCTCATGTGGACGCTAACATCTTCAAACCCTCACATCCTCACACCTTCACATCCTCACACCCTCACATCCTCACACTCTCACACACTCTCACATTCTCACATCCTCACACTCTCACACACTCTCACATCTTCACATCCTGACACTCTCACATTCTCACACTCTTCCATCCTCACATCCTCACACTTTCAAACACTCTCACATCCTCACACCCTCACATCCTCACACACTCTCACACTCTCACATCTTCACACTCTCACACACTCTCACATCCTCACACTCTCACATCTTCACACTCTTCTACCCTCACACTCTCACATTCTCACACCCTCTCACATCCTCACACCCTCACATCCTCACATTCTAACACTGTCACATCCTCACATCTTCACACCCTCACATCCTCACACTCTCACATCCTCACACTTACATCCTCACACTCTCACACACTCTCACATCCTCACACCCTCACATCCTCACACCCTCTCACATCCTCACACCCTCACATCCTCACATTCTAACACTCTCACATCCTCACATCTTCACACCCTCACAGCCTCACATCCTCACACTCTCACACTCTCACATCCTCACACTCACATCCTCACACCCTCACATCCTCACACTCTCACATCCTCACACTCTCACACACTCTCACATTCTCACATCCTCACACTCTCACACACTCTCACATCTTCACATCCTCACACTCTCACATTCTCACACTCTTCCATCCTCACATCCTCACACTTTCACACACTCTCACATCCTCACATCCTCACACCCTCACATCCTCACCCTCTCACACACTCTCACATCCTCACACTCTCACATCTTCACACTCTTCCATCCTCACACTCTCACATTCTCACACCCTCTCACATCCTCACACCCTCACATCCTCACACCCTCACATTCTAACACTCTCACATCCTCACATCTTCACACCCTCACATTCTCACACTCTCACAGCCTCACATCCTCACACTCACAGCCTCACATCCTCACACTCTCACATCTTCACACCCTCACATTCTCACACCCTCTCACATCCTCACACCCTCACATTCTAACACTCACATCCTCACATCTTCACACCCTCACATCCTCACACTCTCACAGCCTCACATCCTCACACTCTCACATCATCACACTCTCACATCCTCACACCCTCACACTCTCACACACTCTCACATTCTCACATCTTCACACTCTCACACACTCTCACATCCTCACACTCTTCCATCCTCACATCCTCACACTCTCACACCCTCACATCCCCACACTCTCACACACTTTCACATTCTCACATCTTCACACTCTCCCACACTCTCACATCCTCACGCTCTTCCATCCTCACATCCTCACACCCTCACATTCTCACACTCTCACATCCTCACATTCTCACACCCTCACACACTCACATCCTCACACTCTCACAGCCTCATATCTTCACACTCTCACATCCTCACACTCTCACATCCTCTCACATCCTCACGCTCACAGCCTCACATCCTCATACTCTCACATCCTCACACTCTCACATCCTCACACCCTCACATCCTCACACTCTCACATCCTCACACCCTCACATTCCCACACCCTCTCACATCCTCACATACTAACACTCTCACATCCTCACATCCTCACATCTTCACAACCTCACACTCTCACAGCCTCACATCCTCACACTCACAGCCTCACATCCTCACACCCTCACATCCTCACACTCTCACATCCTCACACCCTCACACTCTCTCACATCCTCACACTCTCTCACATCCTCACGCTCTCACATCCTCACACTCTTCCATCCTCACATCCTCACACTCTCACACACTCTCACATTCTCACATTCTCACATCTTCACACTCTCACACACTCTCACGTCCTCACACTCTTCCATCCTCACATCCTCACACCCGCACATTCTCACACCCTCTCACATCCTCACACCCTTACATTCTCACACTCTCACATCCTCACATGCTCACACCCTCACACCCTCACATCCTCACACTCTCACAGCCTCATATCCTCACACTCTCACATCCTCACACCGTCACACTCTCACATCCTCTCACATCCTCACACCTTCACATCCTCTCACATCCTCACACCTTCACATCCTCACACCGTCACACTCTCACATCCTCACACTCTCACATCCTCTCACATCCTCACACCTTCACACATCCTCACACTCATCTCACTCCTTATATCCTCATGCCCTCACATCCTCACACTCTCACTTCCTCACGCTCTTCCATCCTCACATCCTCACACCCTCACATTCTCACACTCTCACATCCTCACATTCTCACACCCTCACACACTCGCATCCTCACACTCTCACAGCCTCATATCCTCACACTCTCACATCCTCACACTCTCACATCCTCTCACATCCTCACGCTCACAGCCTCACATCCTCATACTCTCACATCCTCACACTCTCACATCCTCACATTCCCACACCCTCTCACATCCTCACATACTAACACTCTCACATCCTCACATCTTCACACCCTCACACTCTCACAGCCTCACATCCTCACACTCACAGCCTCACATCCTCACACCCTCACATCCTCACACTCTCACATCCTCACACCCTCACACTCTCTCACATCCTCACACTCTCTCACATCCTCACGCTCTCACATCCTCACACTCTTCCATCCTCACATCCTCACACTCTCACACACTCTCACATTCTCACATTCTCACATCTTCACACTCTCACACACTCTCACGTCCTCACACTCTTCCATCCTCACATCCTCACACCCGCACATTCTCACACCCTCTCACATCCTCACACCCTTACATTCTCACACTCTCACATCCTCACATGCTCACACCCTCACATCCTCACACTCTCACAGCCTCATATCCTCACACTCTCACATCCTCACACTCTCACATCCTCTCACATCCTCACACCTTCACATCCTCTCACATCCTCACACCTTCACATCCTCACACCGTCACACTCTCACATCCTCACACTCTCACATCCTCTCACATCCTCACACCTTTACACATCCTCACACTCATCTCACTCCTTATATCCTCATGCCCTCACATCCTCACACTCCTTACACCCTCACACACCTTAACATTTTTATATCCTCACATCCTCACACCCTCACATTCCATACAACCTCACATCCTCACATTAAATGCACCCTCACATCCTCACACTCATTACATCTTCACATCCTCATACTTTTTCTCTTAATCAGTGTCTTAATCAGCCCTATTGAGCTATATTAATCAATTTCATGGATTTCACCTGAACTGCCACGTCGTCCACACGAGTGTGTTTTAATCATGGGTCACTTGTTAAATATGATCAAAAGGATTTGAGTTCAAATCTCAGCATATTTCCTGTCTCAGCTTTAAGTCTCAAAGCATCAGCTAGAAGTTTAACATCATAAAGTAAACTTTTATCATTTCACCAGTGCAGCCTAGAAAAGCATTCAAAAGTAACATTTAGCCGAAATCCACACTGTTAATGAAAGCACAGTTTAACAGCACAAATAAAATACAGCCATAAACTTGTAAATCAGTTCTGCTCTTAGGCGTCTGACTGTGGATGTTGATTATGTATGAGCCGTAAATTTGATAACACGTCAGATAATGTAAAGAGAACGAGAGTAATTTGTAGAATCCATGGATAGATCCGGCTCTCAGCTCGGTATCTGTTGCTGTAGGCACTTGTAGCACTGACCAGTGATTTCCTGCCTCAAACACACCTGACTCGTTTATTCCTGCTGCATTTAATAAGCTGACTCAGGTGTGTTATAGCAGAGGACTGAAACACACCCGCAGGACTGGCATCAGGAAACAGGGCACTAAATGTAAACCCTTAAATAAAGGACTAAACACACACACACACACACACACACACACACACACACACACACACACACTCACGGTTTCATGGTACAGATGGTAAGCATACACACTGCACAAATGGCCATGACGTGTCTTTTTTCACCACCCTGTGCAATAATCTCTAAAATAAAATGTGTTACATTGCTCAACCAACACTGTATTTTAGTGCTGCGACAGTTCTGTCTGTCTGTCTGTGTGTGTGTGTGTGTGTGTGTGTGTGTGTGTGTGTGTGTGTATAGAGAGTGAGACAGAGACAGAGTGTGAACTTGCACAGATAAAGTATGACAAATAAACAGTAATAAATAATAAAGTGAGACAATATATTCTCCATTTCACGCTCAGTTTACTCCACATGTCAGCGCTCTGCTGCTTCTGGATGAAGATGTTTCTGACCTCAGGCCTCTGATTGGGCGTCGCCAGCGCGTCCTTATTATCAAAGGTCAAAGGTTGTATCACACATGAGGAGAAAACAGAACAACAGCATATAGCACACAGCCACGTGCTTTATGATATATTACCATTCGTACATAGTGCATCATTTTTTACATTTATTTTTCATTTAATTCATTTCCAGTTTCTCCCTGATTTGATCACGTTCAGTTCTCCACTATGTAATGAAAAATAAAAGCTAACATGCATTGCTTCACATCACGCTAGCTGCAGCTTTTCAAACTGCTGCTCATGCTATCCACCCTGTTCTGCATGCGCCATCTCAAAAATGCACGTGATTGACAGCAAGAAAGAGAGTAAGCCCCTCCCACTCAGAATTTACCTCTCATTTCCCATCAAATGGCTGCTACATCTTCATGATTTGTGCACTTTCCCTTCTGTAGAATGTTCGCCTGCTGTACGCCGGAACATTAACGCGGACTAGCGAGGGAACTACAAGTGAAGAACACACCACCGCGTCATGTCTATCGATTAAATCCCCCAAAGAGAGTAATTACAGCTTTATGCCCCAGATCCAGCTCCATTAGAAAAGAAAAAGAGAAAGAACCCAAACATGCTTCTGTGGCTTCTGGATCGGGCCCTGTGATTGGATAAGGACTCGGGTTTGTGTAAAGCTGAGCATCGGAATGTCTTGTCTTATTTCGATTCGGTGAAACAGCGATGCGCTAAACATATCAGTCATCTCATTACTACTGCAAAAGGACTTTGCTGCAGAGAGTTTAATAAAACTTTTATTAGAAAAGGATTCCAAACGGAGAACGCTGCCTCCACGAGGGAGCGACGATTTATAGCGGTTATATTAATATACAGTTATAACTACAGTTAAAGATTATAGCAGTAAGTAACTGTGTGTGTGTGTGTGTGTGTGTGTGTGTGTGTGTGTGTGTGTGTGTGTGTGTGTGTGTATGCACGCAGATGTAACCTGAGCACATTTGAGCGTGTGTGTGTGTGTGTGTGTGTGTGTGTGTATATGTATAGCTCTCTGCTTTTTTTTTTTTTAAGAATCAAAAGAAAGTGCGTTGATGGAAATTAAGTGGTTCAGATTTTCTCCATTATTTCTGAAGTTTTGATGAAAAGAGAGTGAGAATAACAACGTCCCAGACCAGATCCGGAAGTCTTGTGGTGTGTCTACACACCTGCTGTCCTGCCCCTTTACACCCATGTGTATTAACTGTGGACACACACACACACACACACACACACACACACACACACACACACACACACATGCGCACACACACACATTGCTCCATTTAGAGGACCAGTTGAACTGAGGCTCTATATAAATTATACACTCTTTCATTTTGCACTGTTTGGAATCGCTGTGCTAATGCTAATGTATCGCTTCTGTCTCACTCTTCATTCACAGCCGACATGCGTCAACACTCTCATACAACCCTCAGAGTTCCCCGACTGAGGACGCGCCGAGGCTAGCCGCGTGATGGTGCAGATTAACACCTACGACGCGAGAGTTAATTCTCCTCCGTAGGTGTTCATTCACAGCCGTAATTAAAAACCCACGGTGTACATTTAACACCTAGGGCGATCCGCTAACGCCTCGAGAGCTCTTTTTAGACTGGGTGCTGAGTAAACTACAGTATCGTGTTGTTGTGAGAGCGTTGAGACGTCACCCGTCACCTTCTACAGGTCTATTTCTTATTTTACACGTCTGAAGTGTCCATAATTTACCTTGACAACATATTTGTTAACATGACATGTGAGAAGGAGTCTCTTGTAGCAGGCAAGCAGTTTTTTTATTTGTTATTTTAACTGAGAGAGAGAGCGAGAGAGAGAGTAAAATCACTTGTGGTGTGGCTTTACGTAGGAACTACTCCGTGTATTTTACTTCATTTTGTGCGATAGTTCAACACCATGCAAAACTACAATCAGTTTAAACTGAGTTAGAAAATTTAACAATTTGAGAAAATCAAGCAACAGCACTAAAAGAGTATAATACACACACACAATAATAATAATAATAATAATAATAATAATATAATAATAATAATAATAATAATAATAATAATAATAATAATAATAGTAATACTGGGTGGGTGAAAATTAATGAGATGATATTGAATGGCTGTAGAACGTGTAGTATCACTGGAGGACCAAGTGCAGTCTGTTCTATATTACACTGTTTTATCAGGATTTTCAGTAACTGTCTCCTGTGAGCGATCGCACTGTCTCCTGTATCAGCCCCTTAATCAGTTAGAGTTTCATCTTTACAGGACAAAGTGTGGAAATGACCAGCCTTGTGTGTGCATTCAAAAAAAAAAGTGAAAAACAAAAACAACAGCATAAAACTAGACAGTTTTGAGATATTATTGAGTCTTTGTTTGTGGTCTGTCTGGTCGCTCCATGTGTTGATTTATGTCATGTTCAGTGAGCTAACAGTTTGACCCATGCTATTGCTAATCTCACTAACGCTATAATGGTGATCAATAAATTTTCTGGACTTCAGCTGTGTTTATTCATTTCACGCTGTTGTGTAACAGTGAATTTTAGAATTTCATTCAATTTCAAGTCAGGTTTTTTTCTTTAAAAATATTCCTAATTGTTATTTTACGGTATGTTTTAGTGCACCGAGCGTGTAGTTAACCCACGTCGTGTTCTCTCACACACATGCGTGAAGTTTAAAGGAAAACTGATGACACACAAAGACGAGAGCTCTGAGACTGAAGCCATGTGCTGCTCTGAGCAGAGATAATCCCATGTGAGCTTTTAATTCACTTTCTTATCGTTACATATTCCACTACTTTTAAAACAAAGGAACATGTTTTAGAAAAGGCTTTGATCACAGTAGTGAAGATTATCACCTATTAGTCTTTCTGTTTTCCCAGAATTGTGCTCACCCACAGAGCTGGTGATTTGCTTAATCAATAGAACAGAAAATAAAATATCGATAAGAGGTTTGTTGAGGAACGTGTTCAGCTTGCCGGGTGGAACATCGTCTCCGTTTGTCTGTCTCTGGCCTGCTGGTGCCCGGATACTCAAGAAGGAACTTAATAAAACCGCAGCGCTTTGTTAAACACTAATCAATAAACACAATAAACATGCTTTTTTGTTAGCTTTTATTTATTCATTTGTTTATTTATTCATTAAGGGTTTTATTTAAGTGTTGCTCAGAACGATAATGAGGTAAGAATGAGTTTCGGGTTTCAGCCCCTTGGACAGAGCTGCATGCATTAATATAAACGAGTCATGCATATAAATAATGTTTTTTTTCTTCAGAACTGTGGTCTATTATAGGGAATAAATAAATAAATAAATAAATATGATCATCATGGAAAGAACAGGACCACTTTAATGAACCAGCGTCTCTCTTAGAGCCAAAGTCAAACAGAATAAAAAAATAAAGTACAAAAAGCATGAAGAAGGAAGTTTATAGCGCAGTGATGCTGTTTGTGTAAATCCCAGAGATCTGCTCGTGTTCACGTCACATTAACAACCGAACTCACGCTGAAAGAACAAAAAGCACAAAGCCTGTAGTTCCGCCACCATTTTTGCTCATCAGCGACTCGGTTTGCACTTTTTTCAGCACCGTGTGTTAATTATAGTTTTGTTTATGATGTTGGGAAGAGCATCTGCAGCCGAGTGAAGAACACACTCCACACTCCATCACCTCGGCAGTCTGGAAGGTGTTTCTGCATGAGGACACTTCAGCTGTGTGGGGGATTTCACTTTTACATTCATTCATCCAGAAACACTTTAATCCTGACGAGTTCCATTCAGGCACGTTGCCACAGAGCAGGTATTATTACTGAATTAACATTAAAATAATACAATTATAATCAGAGTAATAATTACAGTATTAATAATAATTATATAATAATAATAAAGTTTTGCTTACAATAATTCATTAATTATCGAATAGCTTGATGAATAATTTTTAGTTTTTAATAATTCAGTGTTTAAAATTAAATAAAATATTGTTTAAAAATATAGCATAAAATATATTAAGATATAGTTTTTGTTTTTCCTTATTATTATTATTATTATTATTATTATTATTATTACATATTATTATTATTATTATATCAGTAGTAGTAGTAATAGTAGTATTTAATTATTATTATTCATAATAACAATAACAATAATAATAAAAATATAAATAATAATAACAATAATAATAATAATAATAATAATAATAGCGGTTTTAACCGGTTCTTTCTGTTCTTGACTGGAGTGAAGATCTGTCACAAACATTCAGGTCATTCAGATAAAATCGACTTCAGATAAAACATCAACTTACAACTGAAGAGCACAGTGTGTGATATATACAGTAGATATAGATATACGTATGTCATATACTTAAATAATGATGATGATGATGATGATGATGATGATGATGGTCACCTGTTCCAGGTGTGAGGTTCCCCTTACTGAAGCACTCTTCTGATTTTGAGGTGACAAACATGTTGAGACACCAGTGCTGTGTGTGATCCAGACCATGCTTATGGTTTATACCATATAGCACATGCTGGTGTAACACTGCAGCTGAACCATTTAAACACACTACTGTACTAACTTTTATTTTCACACGAATCCAAATCTCATGGATGCCAAACAAAGTGTCATATATTTTAAACTAATCAGTAAAATGTGATGGTCTTGAAGTCTCTCCTGCCATGCTTGCTATAGACACGCCCCCAAAAGCTCTTTGTTCTGCCCCAATTTTACAGCACTTGTGGATTTAGTTTCCAGATCATTTGGCTGTAGACAGAAGTTTAATTTCTTATACAAAGTTTGCAAAACAGGCGTTTCAGATATTATTAATCAATTCAATTCAGTTCAGTTTTATTTATGTAACACTTTACAATGGTCTTTGTTGGAAAGCAGCTTTACAGGTTGGAAAAACAGCGGTACCTCAGCATACGAATTTAATCCGGTCCGCTGGCGAGTTCTTAAGGAGAAATTTCGTAGAGCGAAACACATAGGAAGTAATGTAAATGCAGGTACTCTGTTCCAGCAGCCCAAAATATTATCAGACTTACCAGTTTCCAACATTATAAAGTAATACCCAAAAATTTTATATAAAAACAATCAAAACATTTTTAAAGACATGTAAATGAAGTAAAATATGAAATAAATAGACAGTAAACCTCACCTAAACCGTAATTTATGATTCCTCTTGGCACCGGCTGCTTTAAAACCCAAACTGAAAGCGGCTCCCTTTTCTTCTTGCTACCGTCCTTGATAACATTCTAGTGACCCGCGGCGCTACGTCTTCACCAAATCTTAAACCAAATTTAAAAACCACAAACTTGCTTGGCTTTCCACTGTTGCAAACAAGTTTTAAACGTTTCCCAAACATATGCGCAAATCAGCCGGGGTTCAAATCAGCTCAGTTCATTTGCTCGTATTCCATATCCTTAAGGCGCCCCACATTACTGTAACTTTTAAAAGCGTTAATAAATATGTATGAATCAAATTGATCAGATCGCCCCTGATGAACGAGCCGAGGGCGACGGTGCTGAGGGAAAAACTCAACAACAAAAATAAGCACATTTGCACTACTTCTTGCACTGTTCCGTTTTGCAACATATCTGCATTCTGTAAGGATAACTGTCGCTTTTTGCAGGACAGTTACTCAGTTGTCTTACCATTGTTTTGTTTTTTTTCTTTTTCTTAAGTGTTGTTTGTAAAGGGAGTGTGAGTAACGTAATTTCATGTCTCTATATGTAGGTACATATAGATGTGTACGTGTAGCAGAATTGACTATAAATTTGACTATGACTAATATTCTACTCTTAACCAGTCATTAATACATTGATCATTAACACAAAATAACTACGGACTACTCTTAATTGCAGATAAATTAATGCAGTTAAAAACAGATTTGTTTTATAAATTAATCATAGAGTTGTTGGTTGTTAAGCTTCTCTGAATCTGTCACAGTTATCAGAACCACAATCACTTACACATTCTGTGTCTTTCCCAGCCCTGTTCCTGTCCTGCTCATGTTGTCTGGCGATCACCTGTCCTTTGCCTGCTTACTGTTTCTGAAATGTTTGCGGAGGTAAATTCTTCTGTGGAGTCTGTCAACCTGCATTTGGATCCTCACCTCTGTTTGTGACAGAATACTTTAACACTTCATGGACACAGCAGGAGATTTCAAATAGCGCCAAGCAGTATCAGCCCAGGGGCACATCATCAGTGAGCAGGCCCAGTAAATCAAGAAGCTCACCTCCCAGATGGCACTCCATGCCACCTTGTCAGCTCAGCCCACGCCACCGCACCAATTCTGCAGCCAACCTCACTGCATGCCTCGATAAATACTCTGGAGAGCCAGGAGAGCGTAAAGACTTTATGCTTCATTGCTCACTGTACTTTTAGAGTCATGGGGTCTCTGCATGTACCACGACTGCACAGTGTATTAACCTCCTCAATGACAAAGATCTTGTTTGGGCTACAGCAGTATGGTGCCACGGATGGGGGGACATGACCTCATACAAACACTTTTCCTAACTATTATAATGTATTTTTGACCACTCTCCTGGGGGCTAGGACATGGGTGAGTGTCTGTTAATGCTCAAACAATTTACTAGAGTGCAGCTATAATTTTTGCAACCTTGCAGGTGGCAATGGATGAAATGCTCATGGTGGGATTCCATCATGGGCTCAAAGCCGAATTACTCACTGAGCTGGTGCACAACAAAGACCAGAATTCTCTTGACAAGTTGAGTGGGATCCTCCTCTTCAATGGTCTTCTCCTTCAAGAGTTAATGGTCTGCATAAGTTGGACTTTAAAATTTCCTCGGTTGTGCAATTGCTGAGAAGCTCCAGATGGTACTGCAGCATCTCCTGAAGGTGTATGCCCTGGAGTGGACCCATCAGGTCCAGTCACCCACTGCAAGGAGTCAGTAATGTTCCATGTGTTCCATACTCACCTGTCAGATCCTGGTGGATGCAAACACACACATATGTATAAATATATATATATATATATATATATATATATATATATATATATATATATATATATATATAGAGAGAGAGAGAGAGAGAGAGAGAGATACTATATATATAAGAATGAGGCAATTGAGATCCCTGAATCCCTGGTGTACATGAACATTCTTCGCGAGTACAGAACATTTCAAGAGGTTTTCAGTGGTATCTTACCACTTGGAGGGAACCACGCTTTCTCCCACAACAGGGTTACACCCTTTCCCAGAAATAGTTCCAAGCTATGGAGTAGTACATTGTGAAGTCCTTTAACAGGAGTACATAGGTTCCATCACATCTCCTTGGGCCTTCCCAAGATGGCGCCGGTGAGGTCGGCTGCCGTCACGACTGCTCCACCAGAACCACCAGATCATTAAATAACACACAAGGAATGTTTTAGCCGTACAGTACAAACCTGCAGCCGCACAAATGTATTTTTGAAAAAGATGATTTTGAGACGGAGCTCAAACATTTAAACATTGTGTATATTGTACATTTCTGATGAAAAATTTTTTTTGAGGTTAAAGAACTCTTGAAGGACGTGCTTAGTCATAGTAACTGCATTTGATATATTATTATGAGGTCTGGAGACTCATACGGTCAATTTGCGAGCACCAATTAAACGAATCTGCATGTCTTTGGACTGTTCAAGGAAACCAGAGTACCGGAGGAAACCCACCAAGCACGAGGGGAGAACATGCAAACTCCACACACAGACCTGAGACAGGAATCGAACCCAGATCCTGGAGGTGCGAGGCCACAGTGCTAACTACTACACCCATTATTATTATTATTATTATTATTATTATTATGTGTGTGTATTATTGTATTATTATATTTCCCGTCTTCCTCTCTGAACATCCTGTCGTGTCCCTCCTTTCTCTTCAGGCAGATTTCTTCCCGAATCGTGCGTGTGTGATGTGGCTCCAGTGGGGGGCCGGACTCGCTCCGCAGGCCGATAATTTGAGGACTATTTCAGTCGGTGTGTTTTTAGCCACGGCGTGTTGGACAGCAGCTGGCTGTCAGCGATCACACTGCTGTTTAACGCCTGGCGTTCTGCACTTAGCAACTCGCTCCTGTCACAGAGACAGCCACAAAAAGCATGTCTCACTGCACAGTGTCTCTGTTTCCCCGCTGTCTCACACTTCACCACTTCACTTCCTGGGTGTGAGCCGAGAGAGTTACGCAACATGTGAGACGGCTCGGAGTCAGGTCTCTGCAGAGTTTTGAGAGGAAACGCCAGGCTGCGTCGTGTTCGCCGCTCCTGTGTGTTTCAACGTTAATAATCTCAGCATCTGTCTTCTGCTTTTTGGCACCATAAAACTATTTCTCTGCCTCTGTAGTTAAACCTGACTTTATAGAATCACTTATGGTAAAGTGACACACACACACACACACACACACACACACAGATGACTTCCCACAATGCATCGCGCTGGCATAGTTTCCCACCAGCAGCATGTCGATGAGGTTTCAGGTTCGTCTCATTAAATCCTCTTATTACACTGAGGAGCTCTAAATGACTTCATTTACATGTTTACAGCTGTTTACTCGGACGGTGAGAGAGGACATCACACACACACACACACACACACACACACACACACACACACACACACACACACACCTGCATGCTCATCACGGCAAACACTCACATCACAATCAGCGTCCATCTGTCTGTCTGATCTTCATCTGACCTCCAAAGGCCACAACTCACACCAACATTCTCTCTCTCTCTCTCTCTCTCTCTCTCTCTCTCTCTCTCTCTCTCTCTCTCTCGGTCTCTGTCTCTCTGTCTCTCTTATTCATCTTTATCATTCTCTCTATTCTTCCTTTCTTACTCTCTCCTTCCTGTCTCTCTCTCTTTCCTCTCCTAGTTTCTCTTTTTTTTTCTTTTGAAATGTTAATGTCGTTTATCTTCTGCTCCATATGTTCTTCAGCTCCAAGGTCACTTCAAAGTCGACGTCAGAGGTCGTGTTCTAGTTCAGTCTTTACCTCTGCCTTGGCGACTTACTCTAACCTCTCACACTTCAGTCAGTTCCTGATTCGTTAAATCATGACTTCTTTAAGGGTCCGTTGGATGATTAAGATCATTTTATCCTCCTTAAAGGAACACACTGCTGTAGGCTTCTGTAAAAACGCTTTACAGTTCCACTGAGTGATGAAGAACAGCAAAAACTCTGGAACCCTTGTTGTCCCTTGTGGGTAACAGGGAACCTGTGAAAGTGTTTTTCCGCTAGGAAGTGTTCCAGATAGAAGCTACTAACAATTATTGTCTTTAAAGAATCTCATAATTTCAACATTTTCTTTAGGCTTAAATGGAGTTTGAAAGTTACCTACTGTAAGATGTTGAACGTTATCGGGACTGGTCACATGACAGCGGATGGAGAGGAACTGGGGAAGATCTTGGTCACGGTTCAGGACGAGCTTACGGCGCTGGATCTCAGTGGCTTCCCTGACCCTGATATTTAACATCTGCCCGAATTTTCAGCACGACCTCCAGCATGTCCTCACACCACAAGGCTTTTGGCCTCCTCTCCATTTATAAGTGGATTTGGATAAAAGTATCATTCTAAATAAATAAACGTGACTGAGGAGCTGAGTTAAATAAATAGCGCTGGGCTCCGCCGAGGCCTTGCTGTCTCTGGATTTAATCAAATGCCGTGCACAGGAAGTTAAAGGGAGCTTTTAGGAGCGGCTTAAATGCCACCAGATGCACAGCGTAATGACACTCGAGCGCTTCACGCTGATGATCCTCCGACTCCAGGACCCAGAGAGGCAGGGTCAAGTGGAGGGAGGGAGGGGTCGAGTTCGAACCCACTCAGAATTCATTTGTTCATTTTCATTCATCCACCAATCTATTCATTCATTCATTCATTTGTTCACTCAATCATTTTTATTTGTTAATTCGTTCTTTTAATCCATTATTTTTTTTATTTATTTACTAATTTATTTACCCACCCGACCACTCACCCTTTTATATCTTTATTTTTTAATCATTTATTTAGTTATTTATTCATGTTCTCATCAATCTATGCAACCCACCCATCCATTAATTTGTTTATTCTTTCAGCTACTTCTACGCATTAATTTGTTTTCTTATTTATTTTGTATATTTAATAATTTACTCATTTAATTACCCATTCATTCATCCATTCATCCACTGAACCATTCATCCGTTCATTTAGTTCTTTATTAATTTCCAATCCACCCAGTCATTCAGCCATCTAAATGAATCCTTTATTAAATTGTCCATCCATCCATCTATCCATGCTTTCATTTATTCATTCATTGATCTACCATCCATCCATCTATTTATTTATTTATTTATTTATTCATTACTTCATATTCAGTATTTTATGTTCTTCATTACTTCCCTCAGAAAATAATTTCATTTGCTCAATCGTTTATTCATCGTTTCATGAATTCATTTATTTACTCGTCTGTTTGTTTCCTCTCGTCTGTATCGTTTTATTCATTAGTTCATGCGTTTATTATTCATGCTTTCATTCACAGCCTCATTTAAGCCCTGAAGTTTATTTTCTGCTCAATTTAGGACGCAATGACAAAACACTAAACTGTAGATTACTCTGTGTGTGTGTGTGTGTGTGTGTGTGTGTGTGTGTGTGTGTGTGTGTGTGTGTGTGTGTGTGTGTGTGTGTGTGTGTGTGTGTGTGTGTGTTGTGTGTGCGTGTGTCTGTGGTGTGTGTGTGTGTGTGTGTGTGTGTGTGTGTGTGTGTGTGTGGGGCAAAATTATTCCATGGAAATAAGGTCAACTTCCATTACCATGGAAACAAACCAGTGATGCTGACTGGCTGCTGGCACACACACTACACACACACACACACACTACCACACACACACACACACACACACACACAAAAAATTGTAAGAAATAATTAACAACAACAAAAAAGATAATTTTTTACACTTTTATTTTTTATTATTTTATTATAAGTTTTATTATTGTTATTATTGTTGTTGTTGTTGTTGTGG
The DNA here is from genome assembly GCA_013621035.1 of Clarias magur. Classification (NCBI taxonomy): domain Eukaryota; kingdom Metazoa; phylum Chordata; class Actinopteri; order Siluriformes; family Clariidae; genus Clarias; species Clarias magur. Next base: position 293,749 of record QNUK01000359.1, read on the forward strand.
TCAGTGTGTGTTATGTGTCAGATGGGGTCATCACTCTCAAGTTCAGGCTTTTAAATCGTGTCAGTCCGAAAAGTGTCACCACGTGGCAGCAGGTGTATTAACGAGCCGGGACTTAACAAGCTCCTGAACGTGGAAGGATCCACAGAGTTCTCGTCACGTCCTAAACACGTCCTAAATTCTTGTTTTTTGCTTTGCATGCTAGCTCGCTAAATCAGTCACCTCAGTCATTAGCTAGCTCAGTGTACAGGTTACTCGGTTGCCTAGCAACAGTGGTAACTTTAACAGAAGACCAAATACGTACATTTCTTTCTTACGCATCAGGAATGTTAAGACTTTTTGTTTTTTTTATTACTTCTAAGTTAAGCGACTAGTTAGTCTAAGTAATGTCAAACTTACATTTAGCTAGTGTCTGTGATGCATTTATTTACTAATTTATTTATTATATTATACTTATCATTTTTATAGTTTTAGAGCACTGCATAATAATAATAATAATAATAATAATAATAGTAATAATAATAATAATCCAGCCAGGGCCAAATGTTTGGACAATGAAAAGACTGAAACAAAGTTCTGCTGCTTCAGTGTTTTTAGATCTTTGTGTCAGATGTTACTCTGGTGTACTGAAGTATAATTACAAGTGCTTCATAAGAGTCAAAAGCTTTCATTGACAATCACTTTACGTTTCTGTAAAGAGGCTCAGTCACAATTTTGTCTAAGAACACGGCCATGAATAAATGAGCGGTACAAAAACATCCCCCGAGAGAAACTTCAGCCATAAGACTAAAATCAGAACTAAGTGTCTCGGGGAACAAAAACTTGAACCTTTGGGACCATGACCAGGAAACTCCCCAGAGCTCAATCCCACTGAACTCGTGACCGATCCTCAAGAGGCGGGAGGACGAACTCAAACACACGAATTCTGACAAACTCCAAGCACTGATTATGTAAGGATGAGCCGCGCCATCAGTCAGGGTGTGGCCCAAAAGATGATTGACAGCATGTCAGGGTGAATTGTAGAGGTCTTTAATATGATCAACACTTCAGCTACTGACTGTTTAATTAAAACTTAATGTCAATAAAAGCCTTCGTCTCTTATGAAATGTTTGTAATTATACTTCAGAGTAACATCTGACACAAAGATCTGAAATCACTGAAGCAGCAGACTATATATTTACTGTTGTTCTCAAAACTTTTGGCCCCTGGCTGCAGTAACTATGATGATAATGAACATCTGAGTGTGGACCGTTATAGAACGTCTGCGTCTCGTCTCAGTGCTGATAGACCACGCTGGAGAACCCGGTGCTGTGACAGAGCGATCACCTGACCCAAGCTGCGGTATTGCCCCGGTGCTGATGGGGGTTTAATATCGAGTGTGTGGCGAGTCCCGATCACGTGGAGCCTCGTGCAGGGGCACTGTGTGTATCCGGGTCAATCAGCAGATAGTTTAATCTTATTTTAGCTGAGAGACTCGTGAGGGCTTGTAATTAGTCCGAGTCTGCGTTCACAATCTGAGCTCTCGCTCTCTCTCTCTCTCTCTCTCTCTCTCTCTCCCTCTGTCTCGTTCCCTCTGTCTCTCTTTCTCTCCCTCTCTCTCTCTCTGTTCGTTTTTTTTTAATCTGTCCTTCTACCTGGAAATTGTAATTTAGCAATTTTCTCTTTTGTATTTTTCTGATTATCTAGTACCCATCATCACTAATATAATCAAACACATACACGCACACACACACACACACACACACACACACACACACACACACACACACACACACACACACACACCAAGTGACACACTTTCACTCCTCTTCGATTTCTCATGCAGCACAGTCATGCCCGAAAGCTGAACTGTGCATGTACTGTGTGTGTGTGTGTGTGTGTGTGTGTGTGTGTGTGTGTGTGTGTGTGTGTGTGTGTGTGTGTGTGTGTGTGTGTGAGGTCAAAATAGGCCGTGATCTGGGCACCAATAGGTGGCACCCTACACTGACACAATTCAATAATTTAGCATTTCCTCACACAAGTGTGTGTGTGTGTGTGTGTGTGTGTGTGTGTGTGTGTGTGTGTGTGTGTGTGTGTGTGAGATGGGGTGTGTCCTGTTACTCATCCATTAGTGCATAGGTCAGCGTGGTGCTACACCGCAGCAGTCGATGCACATTTACAGGATTTATACTGAAGACTAATGACATTCGTTCGCCTCAAATCAGGTTTAATAAAGTTCCTACTGATCGTAACTGTGTGTGTGTGTGTGTGTGTGTGTGTGTGTGTGTGTAATGTGTGTAATGTGAGACACTATTGTATAACGAGTCTCAGGTTTTTAGTAACATTTTATTGAGCTCCTGTGGTCATGTGATCCGTCATGAGTTTGCCTGGCGATTGCGCCCCCTACAGGTAAAACTGCCTCAAGCCAAATAATGATGAAATTTCCCCCACGGGTTTAACTGAACAAGCGATGAGAGACCAGATAACGGTGTGCGTTGAGAAACTTCAGGCACTGGATATTACAGATGTTTAACAAGCTCCAGCTGTTCTTTACAACGCTTGTGAGGACGACGCACAGGGAGATTCACAGGATGATGGAATTCACAGCTCTCTGACCAGATAAGATTTAACATTAAGCCACTATAAAAATTGCAAATGTTATTACACCAATGAGGTTCATACATTTATTGTAACCCTAGATTTAACAAACTTCATACATCAGTTAGATCTGAGCGAGTGATCTGATTGGACGAGAGGCGTTATTCCACGAGTGCTGATAACAGACAGTAACAGCACTGTGACGTTTAACTATATGTGTGACTGGGCGTGTCCCAGGTGTTTTCCAGTGGTTAATGACACTAATTGTGTGTCTCAGCGTGGGTGAGAGTCGGTCTGTACGTTCCGCAGTACTGAGGAGAGAGCAGCTGCCTGACCCCACCCACATTCACACCCAGTCACAGAAGCACTTTCAGCAACAATACACATCTGATAACATAATGTCATCTTAAACAACATGCCGTCTCTGCAGTAATCGTTTCTAAGTCCTTCTGAATCGCCTCTGAACTGTCCGTGTTGTTCTGTTCACGGCTAACGCTTAGCTACAAAGCTAACTAGCTTCTAACACGAGGCTGAATCCCAAATCCCTCTCTAACCCCTGCTCAAGGGCACTACTCAGTGTGTGGAACAGGGAGTGTACACCCTACATAGTGCACTAGCTTTGGGATTCGACCCCAGAACCCTGAAGTTATCAGAGCTGATGTTCTAAAGTGTAATAAGTGTAAATATGCAGTAAATCTGGTGAGTTTCTCAGGACTGTCCACCACCTCCATGGTTTATTCACCTCACCTGTCACCTACAGAGTACCGCTAAGAGTTTAACACCACTCTCACCTACTGTTAATTACACCAACTGTCGCTTGCTAACTGTCAGTCGTCAGTTCCACCTGCTGCGGTTAGTTAGTTATGCCAGGTGGGGAAGGATACGTGTGGGCGGAGCAAAATGATTGGTTAGATAAATAAACAATTCCAAATCTGTTGATAATAAATGGTGTTTGTGGGACTGTGGTATAAAAATGATATCACACTCGAGGTCGTGCTGTTGTACTGAATATTCAAATCAATTTGATTTATATAGCTCTTTTAACAGTGGACATTGTCTCAAAGCAGCTTCACAAAATGAAAAGAAAATTTATGGATTCATGGTGTGTATGAGTGAGAAAAAAAATGTGTTTAGATAATAATGAGAACGTCCCTGATGAACGAGCCGAGGGCGACGATGTTGAGCGAAAAATTCCCTCAGACGGTAGAAGAAACCTTGAGAGGAACCAGACTCAACAGGGAACCCATCCTAATCTGGGTGATAGCAGGGTCTATATAATGACATCATGTGTGTTAGGCAGTCGAAGGTCAGTATTACAGAAGTTCTTTAAATTAACATGAAGTCCAGTTCAGCACAGGGATGAGTCAGCAGGTGCAGAGGGCAGATGGGGTCTGGATCACTGGGAGCTCAGGAGCAGCATGTGCAGCTCAAAACCATCATGAAGCAGAATCTAGCTGGACCTGGTGCGTCTCTAGATGTCTCAGGAACCTCGCAGGATTGGCCTCTGTCTACTGAAGCTGGCACAATCTCCAGATGCCTCAGGATGGGTAAAAAAATAAAGAATAGAATATTAATTAACTGATTACAGTGAGAAGCTTCATAACACTAATGAAGACCTAACGTCTTTAACTAACGACTAATTCCTGCAACTACTCTCAATTAGCAAACATAAGTACACTGTGCATGTGCATTGTGCACTTAATCATTAATTAAGTGTTACAGATGATTGAGTCACATTATTAAATAAGGATATAGTTTTATTTGTCACGAGCAACCAAGGGATAAACAGAAAAGCCTTAGCAGTTAGCCTGTGTAGCGTGGATGGTAAACCCAAACGCGGAAGCAGCGCGAGTAGGCAGGATAACCACGCGATTAGTTTCAGAACTCTCTTACACAAAGAGCAAGGATCTACACAAATAAACCCGCGTTCTAGCAACACACTCAAAGAAGCAACCAGAATTGGTGCGTACTCACAGAATAGTCGATGTAGCGTCAGCAAAGGCATGGGCGAACTCAATGACTGAGCAATGTGAAGCGCCATTTTGTCTCCTTTTATGCTTCCTGAAAACCCGACCGTATTACTCCCGGGTCCTAGTGCCGGTCGTGTCACGAGTGTGCATGACATTATTTTAGCAAGAAAAATTTTTTACAGAGGTGACGTCACTCGGTACGGAACATTAACAAACATCCATCTGAGAATGAAATTGAAAATTGAAAAATACTTAATATAGAGGAATCATGCAAAATTTAAACAATGAGATAAACAATTATATAATAAACAGCGTACTGTGTTATTCAGATTATTTACCTAAAAACTAAGTAAAAAAAAAATAGAAGTACCAATGTAATTTAGTGAGTTAATTTAGTTAGAAAGGATGTAACTTCATTAGTAAGTTAGTAAATAAATATGTAAGTTAACTAGTTGTAAATAAAGAACGTAATAAGTGAGTACCTGCACATGAATAAGGAAATAAGTAGGTAGTTAGTAGAGCTGTAGGTAAGTAAGCTAGCTAATAAGCATTTGATAAAGTGGCTAAAGAAGTAAGCGTGTTACCGAGGAACAGGTCTGCTATTAACTGGAAGCTGTTGGAACACCAGTATCACTGTCTCCAGTTAGGCCAGTTTTACTAGTATCACCATGGACTGAAAGATAGAAGCTCCAAAATCCACACCTATAAGCTTGACTGTAGTTTGTAGCTCACTGCATTGACAAAGAAAACCTTCTGGAGAAGCTTTCTGAGGTTTCTGAATAGATCCTTACACTGGTTACTGGGTTACTACTGGGGGGGGAGGTGGGTTTGGATTACCCAATTATCTAAAAAACAAGTAGATCTTTAGTCATTGCTTAAAGGTTAGTTTTTAAGGATTAAAGGTGAGGCCTTCAACCCCAAGAAAACTGCACAGTAGCAGCTCGTAAGCATGGTGGTGGGAGCATCACATCCTGAGGCTGTTCTGCTGCTGGTGGACCAGGTGCGTGGAATCATGAAGAAGGAGGAGAACCTCCGAAATCTTCATCGGAACCTCAGTGCAATTTGGACATAATTGAGTGTTCCAACAGAACACTGAACCCAAAGACACATAAGAGCTGGAATACAGCAGGTCAAACTTTTCTAAGCTTTTGTAGACTCTGACGAAAGTGTGATTAAAGGTCAGGTCCATGCCAGGAAAGCAAGAGATTTAACTAAACACCACTGATTCTGCCAGGATGACACGTCAGATATCTAACCAGAGTTCTGCCAAGTGCCTGCTGACCAAAAGTAAAAAGTGGTTCAGAATTCTCCTCCTGTGTTGGTATTGGGAAACCCAAAATAAATTAAAACTTTTGCTCCAAACTCTTGAGGTTTTCTTCTATCGATGTGTGTGTGTGTGTGTGTGTGTGTGTGTGTGTGTGTGTGTGTGGGTGTGTGCAATTATTCTGCTCCAGATAAAGAGCAGTTTGATAACATCACTGAAAGCTCAATATTGACATTTCTCCATCCTGAATATGAGAGCGTGACCTGTCTGTCCCTCTCTGTCTCTGTTTGTTTTTCCTTCTCTCTCTTCACATCTCACTCATTTCTCTCGCTCTGTTCTCTCTCAGGAGGAATTTAGTAAAGTAAAGTGTGTGTATTTTTTTCCTAGACTGAAGTCAGACGTGAGAACCGAATGCCTTTGAGTAGAAAGCAGCTCTTTGATGTGATTCGTGTCACTTGGGTTCAGGTTTACATCACGGCTTGTTTATGACGCGTTTCTGTACGACCTGAACCATGTGTGTGTGTGTATGTGCGTGTGTGTACATGATAGGGTGATGTGTCGTACCGAGGCATAACTCCAATCCAGCCAAACACACGCATGTTCAATATTTTACTTCTGGAATATTCCATATTTTTCTGCGGAAGCTTTGAGTTTCTCCAGTCGGATTGTTGAACCAGTTCATATCTGTGTTTATTCAGCTTTACTGCTCGTGTTGATTGAAGGTCAGCTCCATTTTTATTCGCCAGATACTCTCTCTGTCTCTTTCTCACACACACACACACACACACACACACACACACACACACACACACACACACACACACACACACACTGTCTCTTTCTGCTTTTTCTATCTTCTCATCTGTCTTTCCTCCATCACTGGAGCCGCGTGTGACAGCGTGAGCTCGGATTCTGATTCTGACAAGGCAGGAAAAAATCTCCAAAGCGCTGACATCCTGCAGCTTATAACCACAGTTACCATGGGCAACGACTTAACTATTTACATTCAACCATATCATGTAGTGTTCATTTTATATATATATATATATATATAAAACTTTTGGTCTGTACTATATACTATATAGTACAGACCAAAAGTTTGGACACACCTTCTCATTCAAAGAGGTTGAATTTGTATTATGGCAAGAAAAAAGCTGCTAAGTAAAGAAAAACGAGTGGCCATCATTACTTTAAGAAATGAAGGTCAGTCAGTTTGAAAAATTGGGAAAACTTTGAAAGTGTCCCCAAGTGCAGTCACAAAAAAAAATCAAGCGCTACAAAGAAACTGGCTCACATGCGGACCGCCCCAGGAAAACAAGACCAAGAGTCACCTCTGCTGCAGAGGATAAGTTCATCTGAGTCACCAGCCTCAGAAATCGCAGGTTAACAGCAGCTCAGATCAGAGAGCAGGTCAATGCCACACAGAGTTCTAGCAGCAGACACATCTCTAAAACAACTATTAAGAGGAGACTGTGTGAATCAGGCCTTCATGGTAGAATATCTGCTAAGAAACCACTGCTAAGGACAGGCAACAAGCAGAAGAGACTTGTTTGGGCTAAAGAACATTGGAGCTTGGAGAGCTTTTTTTTCCCTAAATAAATTCAATTAAATCTGCATTTTGTATTTACTCGGGCCATATTAATGTGTTAATGTTAATCTTAGTGTAATATTAAACTTTATTTGATGATCTTTTTATTATTTAAGTTTGACAAATATGCAAAAAATAATAATTAATAATCAAACAAATCAGGCAAATACAGTTTTACACCAGCACTATATATAAAACCCTTACCTTTACATTCATGGATTAATTTATTATTTAGTTCATTTTAAAATTATATAATTTTCTAAAATACATTTATTTATCATTAATCATTCGTTATAATTATTAGATGTTTATTAATTACTCTCTATATGTTAGACAAAAAAATTACATTGTTAGAACTGTATTTCGCTGTCCATGTGTCCAATTACTAATTTCCCATCATTCTTAGAGGTCAGAGCAGTTCCCCCTCAGGTTACTGAATCCCCGGTGTTGAGCTTCAGGGAGCTGTTTAAAATGTTTCTGCTAACATTATTAGCCGCGCACTCTGTGTTTATGGTGTGTTTACGCGAGCGTCGTGATTGACGTGTTATGTAAGGACTTGTTTGTTTGAATTTAAGGCTTATGCCTCTGTTTATTTGGCAGCTTGGGACAAAATATTGACTCACGTAGCGCAGTCGTGTGTAAACGCTCTATTAGAGTGGGCGTGTCCGAGCGATCATGATTGACAGCAGTGTTTCTTCAGCAGTGTAAACTAGTGTTTGGTAGAATCCGTGCTGGAGACGTGTGTAGGAATGAGAGAGTGATGTTTCTACAATGCTGCTGTTCCAGCTGGTGACTCAGGAGTGTGTCGGCGTGATGCTGCTGGGGAAGTTTGGACCTTAGAGGAGGAATTAAAGTAAGATGGCGGAGTGTGTGTGTGTGTGTGTGTGTGTGTGTGTGTGTGTGTGTGTGTGTGTGTGTGTGTGTGTGTGTGTGTGTGTGTGTGTGTGTGTGTGTGTGTGTTTGTGTGACTTTCTTCACCTCTTCTAGCTAACTTTACTATAAACCTCCCTTTTACTGAGGGCAGAAATTAGAAGGACCCAGGAGGTAAAGACTCTGAGTCCAGGACCTGATCACATCTCATCATCTAATCACTTTATTTTAAGTCTCGATTAAGTTTTGATCTTCGGCCGTCAGCTCCATTTGTTCGCTCATGCAGACAAACAAAAGGCGAAAGAACAGACAACCTCTATTAAATAGTTCATAAACAGTTATTATCTGTACACTGGATATTTTCTATATTACTGTTTCTCACTGGAGAATAAAAGCACTTAAATACTGTAAAGTTATTCTATAATATCGTGATGAATCTACATTTCTTAAACACGTCACAGAGAAGAACACGCTCACATCCTTTGTGTGTTTCGTTTGACTCTGTGAGAGGAAATAAAACACCAGTTTTGAATCACAGCACATTTTATTTCACAAACTTTTACAGATAAAATGTTTATTGAGACACGGACGCCCGGCTCGGCTTTCACATCACACGGTTCATTTACAAGGACTGAGATTTTGTATGCACAAACATAACTCGTGTTTATGTGTTTTTTGTTTATTTTTGGTTACAATAAAGTGCTCTATCATTATAAAAAAAAGATATAGTGCAAATAAAATTATTATTATTACTATTATTATGATTAGAATAAACACAGCAAAAATGTACGGGTAATACATATACATATACACACACACAAACACATACACACACACACACACACACACACACACACACACACACACACAGCTGTATGAGACATAGGTACACATCATATACAGAATCATCAATAGATGTCTGAGTTGAGTTTATTAAAAAATAATTTGTAAAAAATAAATTTATCATTAATTTAAATTGACATTAAAACAACTAGAGAATAAACATGAATTTAAAAATTAAACACGCCCACACCCTTAACCACACCCCTTACACATGTCTTAACTCACACCTTTAGCCACACCCATAACCATGTCTTTTGTCACACCTATAGCTACACCCTAACCAGACCCCCCTTACCCCTGTCTGTAGCCACACTCCTAGCGTTACACCCTTAGCCACACCCTTACCCGCCCCTTTTAGCCACACCCATACTCTTTAACATTATGTTTCTGGTCACTTGCTCTCCCATGATTCCTTGTGCACAAATTCAGCGCTTTAACTGAAAATAAACAGAAGTGAATATTATTTCGACTTTCTTTCTACTTCTAATTTGCATGAGCAGGAAGTAATGCGGTCCTAGTACCCACCCCGCCCCTCCCCCCGCTCGGTATTCACGTTTGATGTTCACTTGAAACGTTTGTCCATTTCTTTTTTAACTGTCTGTAATTAAAGTCTATTGTTGTGGCTGGTTTTCCGCATTTAACTCTGCGTTTAGCCGAACACTGTGGCGCTTTAGCACGCTGACGGCGCGCATACGATGACTCAGTTTGTAATTAAGACGCGGAACAAACGCCGCGTATTTACATCCGTAAAATCTCTGGGTTATTTATAATCATCTGCATAATTGTATAGGGTTGACTCATGCTTCAGCAACACACACACACACACACACACACGCACACAGAATGACTGCCAACCTGTTTAACAGTCTCTTCCTACACTGACATCATCTCTTTAATGATAAATATGGAATTGTTTCTATAGCAACAGCTCGTGTACCGGGATGGATAAAAACACGTGAGTGACTTTGATAAAGTGATTTTTTATTTTTTTGGGAAGTAAAGAGAGATGTATTTATGTAACATCAGTGGAAGGAGTCTCCAGTGTCGCTGCTGTGTAACAGTCAGAGGTAACAAGTGTTTATAGCTGCTGTGATGTCACTGACATCTGGAACACACGTGTTCATTAACATTACTCACGTTTTTATCTGTCTGTTTTAATGGATAAAAAAAACACTGTTTAATTAAAAAGGAAATTGTTGGCTTATTTTCCGTATTGCATCCCTGGTGTGTGTGTCTGTGTGTGTGTGTTGGTATATCCTTCCTACATAAGTCAGTGCATAGATCTTGTGCGTGTGTGTGTGTGTGTGTGTGTGTGTGTGTGTGTGTGTGTGTGTGTGTGTGTGTGTGTGTGTGTGTGTGTGTGTTCATGCTGAAGTGTTAAAAAGAGAAAGCGTGCACTACACTTATAACATGCTCATACATCTTGGAAGTCAAAGGGATTTTTTTTTTAAGTGAAGTGCACATGGAGCATTTGTGTGTGTGTGTGTGTGTGTGTGTGTGTGTGTGTGTGTGTGTGTGTGTGTGTTATTTCCTGTAGCTCTGTGTACACACTAGAAAGGGTCAGACCATCTTAACCAATCTTGGAGGCTGTGTCTCAAACTATGTCTTGTAGAAGATCTAGAACACTTCATGGTTCCTCACTTCTGCCTCTGCAGGGACTTTTCAATGTTCTAGTTCGAGGCTTATGGCAGACAGACTGCTGGGTTGCAAGGAGCCAAAAACTCTTGATTATTCAAGGAACCATGAAAAACTCTAGAAGAACCCCGCCCAGATGTTTCCTTTGAGTTTAAACTTAATCCCGATTAAGAACCTGAACCCATGTGGAACATCAGTCTGTACTCCTAATACAACGAGTCTCCCCTTAAAAGCTCTTCACTCGACCTATCAGGAAGGTTTTAGTCTGAGCAGAACCCTTTTGTAAACCAAGAACCATTTAAGAACCCGTAACGAACCCAAGAGAGCAGGTACTGCTAACTATGACTCTGTATTTTCTTTTTAATATCTAGAACCCATCAGAAGCTTATCTGTAGAATTTTTCAGGGTTCCTTCAAAGGAACAGCTGAAGAACCCATTTTTAATAAACAAATGTTAATAAAGATGGAATCTCCTGCTGTTTCTCTGAAGGAACCCTGAAAAGTTCTTA